>JABASC010001884.1:0-20455 GCA_019776185.1 Plutomurus gul | reverse complement strand
AGTAATAGTCCAAATGTACATAAGTGAAATTTTAAAAATGCAGTTTCTGCCGTGTCTAATGTCCATTTCCTTTTTAGGCTTCTGAAAGAGGTACGCTGCAGTTGAGGATTTTAGAGGACTTTTAAGATTAGGACTAATTCAGTACAAATAATTGGAATTTAAAACAATTGTGAATTCGTCAAAATGAAGCTGCCATTCGAAGTTTTTATTGCCGATTTGGAATCCCGAATCCTAATAATCGATGGGTATTTTTTTAACTTAACGCATTATACTTATTTTGAAGGGAATGTTAATAATTGGGGATTTACCATTCACAGAGCAATGGGAACTATGATACAACGTCATAAGCTTGAAGAATCTGATTTTAGATCGGACAGATTCGTGGATCACGGGAAAAGTTTAAAAGGCAACAACGATCTGCTATCTTTGACGCAACCCCGAATTATAATTGATATACATAAAGTATTAAATACATTAAAATGAAAATGAGTGGTCCGCATTTCATTTTCTATTGTATTACTTATTACCGACTCTTGCATTCGAATATAGGCGTACTTGGAAGCCGGAGCGGACATAATAGAAACGAATACTTTCAGTGGAACTAAAATAGCACAGTCAGATTACGGTATGGAGCACCTTGCGTATGAATTAAATTTAGAATCTGCCAAAGTCGCCAGATGTGCTGTGAAAGAGTTTATGGCAGAGAATCCGGATGCACAGAGAAAATATGTGGCTGGGGCACTTGGTCCAACGAATAGAACTTTGTCTATTTCCCCTTCGGTGGAAAAACCACATTATAGAAATATAGGTATGTAAAAGTTTACATTTAAAAGTAGACAGAGATATTGTAAAAATGATTTGTGTCCTGTCAATCGTTAAACAAATCCATTTTTTTGTAGATTTTGATGAGCTTGCGCAGGCGTATAAAGAACAAGCTAAAGGATTACTGGATGGAAAGGTATTTAAATATAATTTTAACTACATTGATATTTGCTTAAACATCTATCATTATCATCAATTTAATTTCATATGAAATAATTATGACAGGTAGATATTCTTTTGGTGGAGACAATATTCGATACAGCGAATAGTAAGGCCGCTCTCTACGCCATTCAAGAACTCTTTGAGGATGATGGATATGCACCGTGTCCCATCTTGGTATATATTATTTTATTCACAATTATTAATAATTTAATTTCATGCAAATAATATCGTACCTCGAGTTTAGTACCACATTTTGTATTAAAAGATATAATTGTTTGTGACAGATTTCTGGGACTATTGTGGACAAGAGTGGACGAACACTTTCTGGTCAAACGGGAGACGCTTTTGTTGTCAGTGTTTCCCATTCGAATCCCCTCTGGTATATTTTGGAATGTTACGAATTATTTTCCATGCTTTTCTGCTCTGCAACCGAAATTCATTCTATTCAGTTTTTTAAAAAAAAAGTTGTCTTTGGTTTTAGTATAGGGTTAAATTGTGCATTGGGTGCTGAGGAAATGCGTCCTTACATCCAGAGAATCGGAGAAATGACAAATGCATTTGTTTTGTGCTACCCCAATGCCGGTACATTGCATTGTATTATAAAAAAACAGTAAATTATTGGAAGAATCACTAAATAAGTTTTGCTGTGTGTATTCAAAGGACTGCCGAACACGTTTGGAGAATACGATGAAACACCTCAGCAAATGGCCGCGACCCTTAAAGGATTCGCTGTTGACGGTTTGCTGAACATTGTTGGCGGATGTTGTGGAACAACTCCTGATCACATTCGGNTCGTTCATTTCGTCTCAATTACTTTCTAATGGCTACGTGATTCTTTATTTAGGGCAATAGCAAATGCTATGAAAGGTTTAAAACCGAGGAAACGAAGTAGCACACCTCTCTTCAAGAATGACATGTTGCTCTCTGGCTTAGAACCGATGCGCATCGGTCTGAACACAAACTTTGTTAACATCGGGGAAAGATGCAATGTGGCTGGTTCTCGTTTATTTTGTCGTCTCATTAAAAACGGAAAATATGACGTACGCTTTAGCTTGAAACATAAAACTTACCATTCAAGATCTGTTTGATTGCTCTGTTAAAATGTTCTTTGTCAATACACAGGAAGCCTTAGCAATAGCAAAATTGCAAGTTGAAAATGGTGCTCTTCGGGGAAAGATGCAATGTGGCTGGTTCTCGTCTATTTTGTCGTCTCATTAAAAACGGAAAATATGACGTACGCTTTAACTTGAAACATAAAGCTTACCATTCAAGATCTGTTTTATTGCTCTGTTAAAATATTCTTTGTCAATACACAGGAAGCCTTAGCAATAGCAAAATTGCAAGTTGAAAATGGTGCTCAAATTTTGGATATCAATATGGACGAGGGAATGTTGGACGGAATTCAAGCTATGACTCGCTTTGTAAACCTGATTTCATCCGAGCCTGAAATTTCTAAAGTGCGTTCTAATTTAAAAGTACGTCTATTGATGAATGGACAATTTATTGTTTAATGGTATTTGTTGCGCAGGTTCCTTTGTGCATTGATTCTTCAAATTTCAATGTGATCCTTGCGGGATTGAAATGCACGCAAGGTAAATGCATTGTCAATTCTATCTCGATGAAGGAAGGCGAGAAGGATTTCATTGACAAGGCAAGAATTGTTAAGCGCTTTGGAGCAGCGGTTGTTGTGATGGCTTTTGATGAAGAAGGACAGGTAATGGATTTATAATTTTTTCTTTGCACAAGTTTACTTGGAATATGTAACACATTGCTTTGAATTTTGCAGGCGACAGAAACAGAGAGAAAAGTAGAAATATGCGAACGGTCTTTCCGAATTCTCGTTGACACGGTCGGGTTTAATCCAAACGATGTCATTTTTGATCCAAATATTCTCACGATAGGCACTGGGATGGAGGAGCATAGTAATTACGGTATTTATTTCATCGAAGCAGCTTCCCTTATTAAGGTAAATCTCATCGCCACGTTACAACACGATATTTCTATAACTAATTATTGTTACTTGAAGTGCTAAAGTGTCCAAACTATAATTCTTTAATCGGTATTACAGAAAAGGTGTCCCGGCTGTCGCATTAGTGGTGGTGTGTCAAATATATCATTTTCATTCCGAGGAAATGATATCGTGCGAGAAGCCATGCACTCAGTTTTTCTCTATCATGCAATTAAGGTGATTAGTCACAGTATAATCTTACCGCTGTGAATTTTCTGGTTCTAAAATTGATTTTTGATTAACAGGCAGGAATGGATATGGGAATCGTAAATGCAGGGAATCTACCGGTGTACGATGATATCGAGCCAGAACTTTTACGATTAAATGAAGATATACTTTGGAATAAAAATCCGGAAGTATGAAATCTGATCACTTTAGTTTTATTACATGTGATCTGGGAATCTACCGGTGTACGATGATATCGAGCCAGAACTTTTACGATTAAATGAAGATATACTTTGGAATAAAAATCCGGAAGTATGAAATCTGATCACTTTAATTTTATTACATCTGAACTCGTTAATTGATTCAATCAATTTTTTTTGTAGTCGACGGAGAAGCTTTTAGAATATGCTCAATCTCATGCCAAATCTGAAAAAAAGGTGGAGAAAGAAGCGGAGTGGCGGTCTCTGGGAGTTAAAGAAAGACTGTCACACGCTCTCGTGAAAGTATGTGAATTTTAAGTTGGACAATTCAGTTCTAACATAGAGAATGCTACAATAACTAATGTATTTTTTGTAGGGAATAGATTTGAATATTGTTGAAGACACCGAGGAATGCCGGTATTCTGAACCTCCGCTTGAGTCCGACTTGGACATAAGACGGACTTGAGTTCGTCTTATGCATAAATTGGTATTCAGAGGTACCCGACTCAAGCAGCACTTATTGACGGAACTTATGAAAAATTTGTCCGTATTCTAAACTACAACTTATGCAATTTTGTTCATCTCAAACCCGTCTTATCTTGAACTCAGCTAAAGTCAGGATTCGAGGGCTCAAGTTCGTCTCAAGTGGATAAACTGTGCACTTTTTCAAAACATTCTGTCTTTTCATGATACGTGGTCATTTAAAATCAATTTATAATTTAATTCCATTTAATATTGATTGAAAATGGATACATCTTCAAGTTACGATTACGATTTGGAAGAAATCTTTGAAATGTAGTTACATTGCGGAAACCGCTAGTTCCGAAAAATAATCCATTGGATTATTTGACGGAAAAGGAAACAATTGTGAGATTCCAGTTTTGCAAGCAGTCAATTCATAATTTGCTGGGAATTTTGACAACAAGTGATTTGATTCCAATAACTACACATTAAAAGCTCCCGATATTTCGTCAATGGTTGCATATAATATATTATATACCTAATTAGTCTATATGCTAAGGGATGATCCATAAAAGACGTCTGTAGTTGGGGGGGGGGTCTGGGATTTGCAGACAAGGTATTCCTTATAACATTAGTGGCGGCCAAGTTTTGCAGACAAAGGGGAGGGGGTCAAAAATTGTCCAAAAGTGCGGACATCTTTTATGGATCATCCCTAAAATCGATGCATTATAATTGCAAATCAGAATGTCATATTAATTCCATATTGTTCAAATTTGGAGGAAATTTAAGTTTAATGGGATATATACATATTATATATTTATGTTACAGTTTATATCGAAATTCAGTACGTATTAAAACAAACTAGTACGTAATTAAAATAAAACCGTGCCTTGTCAGTCTTTTCCATTTTACAGTGATATAGTAAAACTAAACATGAGAGAGAACCGATTCATTTTGTAGAGCATGAAATTCTGGTTGGGATGAGCCCTATTTCAGAAGAATCCAGTAACTGGTTTGGGAAACATTTGTATAATTGTGAACCAAAGATGGGATCTTTGGTTCTGCAAATATTATAGTACATCACTGTAAAATGGAAACGACTGACAAGACACGATTTTATTATTTTATACGTACTGATTTCGATATGAACTGTAAAGTATACATATATCCAATACTTTCATTATAATAATATTTTGCAATCAGATACTCCTCGAAATAATTAATTTTTTATTCAGCCCATTTTTGTGACCGGTGCTTTTTAAAATCTAAAAGTTGTCACTTGTCACCTAACAACAATTTGATTCACAGCAAAATAACATTCTTTGTGGTAAAAATTGAATAAGGTGCCACTTTGGCTCACCTGACGCAGTCTCAGGTTGAACTCAAGTTGAACTTGAGTCAAAACCAACATGACCTCGACTCAACCGAACTTTTCATAAGTTGAACTTGAGCAATACATCAGAATACCAATTTCTGATAAGTCCAGGTTCCGACTTGAGACGAACTTTCATATGCTCGACTTGAGTCGGACTTGTATCAAGAGGTCAGAATACGGGCCTTAGAATTCAGACACTTGTGCCCGGAATGACAATCAGCTCCGTTGGACTCAACTGCTATGCAAATTCTATTTCTTACTCCGCTTCAGCAACAAGAAGCATTATAAAATCAAGTTTAAATTTCAGACTCCCCTTTCACAATTCATTTGCACAATAAAGTACCTAAAAGTGCTCAGCCCGCTTTTGCCTAGGTAAGTGCGTACATACAAAAGACATACACTTGCATTGTAGTAATATGTTATTCCCCTTCCGACTACAAATACTAGACTATTTGTTCCCCAGTCCCGGGGTACGTCATTTCCTATGTACATCAGATATTGCCTAAATGAATTCCGTTAATACCTATCCATATAAGACATTTGAGAATCCCGTAGTACTTCCACTATTTCTTAGAATACATTAGAGACGCCTAGGCATTAACTCACTAACGAACTAACAGCCAAGAGGATAATAAATGTTGATATCAGAATACCTACTCGAATGAACGTATGCATACGTATTCACCCACGCGACAGGTTTTGTATTATAGTAGATTGTACATAGTAGAGGGTGAGTGTTTACTATTAGTAAGAGACAAACTACCATCACAAGAAGTGGATGGTGGTGGTGGATTGTCAAAAGAGAAAATCAAGGATGGTGATACAGAGAAGTTCTTTAAGTAAGCCCAAATGGCAGAGTGTCAACTCAATTAGTGTGATCAAACAAATTTTCCATCTCATTAAGAAGCGCAAGTGGCTCGTTTCCTCGTCTCGCTTTTGACTCTCGAACGGGAATACCTTGCATCACATCAAACGACCAACATCACATTGCCGTAAAAGTTATAGTAAGTGCTTCGGTACAGCACGCTCAATGGGCGAAAACATGTGCACATGTTCAACGTACGTACTACCTACTAGCAGCAATTCACGCACCTTCCCCGCCGCAACACACTCACACAGAGAGAACTGGGAATGTGAGTTTATACAATTGTCACTTGGCAATGCTCTCCGTTGTTTTTCTTGCTAAGTAGAATCTCCCTTGCAGCTACACACCATCAATTTCTAGCCCATCCGATGCTTTAGCGTGTGTTGTTCAATGTTTGAATTGCTTTTTTAACCCCTTCTACTGCTTACAACTCTGTGTGCCAGAGAATCCCACCACCATCACCACCACCTCAAGCCAGAAAGCTAAGCCGCGACAGAATTGCAGACCAATCTCCGGCTTGGCTTCACACAACACTTCTACACACGCACAGCATATTGAGTAACACTGATTGGATTTGGGTCGGCAAAAAGGAATGAGTGACTAGCATTCGGCTGTGCAAATATTGAAGTCTTGTTAAAGCTGAAGAATAAGGTATGGAAAAGATCGATGCATCACACTGGGGAAAAAACCTGTGTCAGATGAAACTGAGTACGATTTACAGAGAAATTTGTCTATAGACGTACGATTATTGTATTTTCCCTGGGAGTGGCACCTTACAGTGAGATAGTGAGCGGTGAACGATAATCTTAATTTAAATGCTGTGAGAGAAAGAGAATCGCTTAACATTCCGAGCTATTTAGAATACATAGAGTTGCTCACCAGTGCCAAATTCTCCGTGAGTAAATATTCCCCAAGAACATGTGTACGATAATTTACAGGAGCAAAACAATAGACTGGAAATGCTACCGCACAACTGAATCCACACCACACTCATTAATAAAAGCCAGGTTACCCAGCGCAGAGTTAGGAGTGTAGTAGAAACACTTTATCACTTTTTTCATGAAAGCATTCTACAGCTATGTGCGTAATGCGATGTAAGCCTTCCGCGTACATAGATCTCGCCCTTTTATACGCACACACTTCAATATTAAAGATCAGCGAGCAAAAACTTTGGCATCCAACGAAAAGAAAATAAATTTTTCAATCTCATCCATTTGCATTTTTCTTTCGAGTAAATAATTTGAAAATAAATGGAGAAATTATTTTCAAGTCACTAAGTTTTCAACTTGAGAATGCTCTAGTTGCATAAGTACATACTCGTATTAAGGCTGAAAGGAGGCCGAGTAGATCAGCACAAAAAGTTTCTGCAAAATTCAAATTTCGAACACAGGATTGATCACTTTGACTTAACTGACTGACAGAGGCTCAGCTCAACTTCTCACAAGAATTCAGCATTAAGAATCGTCAAGTCAGTTCAACTCATGCCAAGCCCAGTCAACTTTTCGATTTTTTCAATTGTTTCCTATGCTAATCCAATCCTTTGCAATCCTGTTGGATTGGTTTCCTATAAAAGTTCTCGCATCAGGCAAAATATCTCGTCATGTTCTCTATATTTCTTTTGCATATCTTTGTAACATACATAATATGTATTCCAAAGCCTTGGCTAAGGTTAAGCTACTACATACTTACTTACTACTACTACGACGACGACGACAACGATTCCACTACAACAATCGTCGCACACAGTACACCCATACATACTATAATATCAATATATGAATCGAAAAATGCATCCCAAGTTGATTCCATGTGAACACAATGTACAGAGAGAGACGAGCGTCAGATTTTAGTATGTACAATGTAAAAACAAAGTTTCAGACTGGGTTTCTGTTCTTGACTCCACTTTATAACATATGTACGTTGTTGCAGGTACACGAAGTAGTGGAAAAGAAATATCTTGCAGGTACGTGAAACTGAGACTCGAAGAGAAGATTTCCATTATTCCCGTACTATACAACAGTACCGAGGAGTCAACTCAATTCAAAGTTCCTTTTATTTCGTCCTAAGAGTACACTGTATGGATATGCATGTACAGATACAACAGCCACTATCATAGCGTAAGTACCAGGTAGTAGTCCATACATGCATACCGTACGTACAATTGGATTACATATGCCATCACATCAACAGAACAAAAAGAAAGAAGAAGAGAAAAGAATATGAAACGAAGTAGGCAGAGGAACTGGTTCTTCCAGTTCTAGTCTGGTCGAAAGGTTAGCGTCCCTTCCTTCTCTCTCTCTCTCTCTCTCTATCTCCTTCTCTCACTCACTCACTCACTCACTCGGTGCAGCTTACTTATTTCAAAGTTATTGTGAAGTTTGAACTACTAGGTCTAAGTTGTTTTGCCTAACGCACATACATATGTGTGTATGTGCAAGTTATATTGTTATTGCCGTATTGACTACGATTTTACACATATACACAAGACTAGTAGTAGTATAGTAGTAGTAGTCGCATCTGCTGTGGTAAACTGCTAAAAAACTACTCACAGGTAAACGTGTAATCAGCTATATGTCGCTATAAAGTTTTTTACTTTGCACTATTTCAAAAACTAATAACTAATACATTCCCATGTGAGCATGATACAGTCAAAAGAAGTAACATCGAAAAGTAATACACTACATAATGTGAGCAGGCGGAGATGCTGCCTGTTTTCTTCATGTTCGTAAGGTAAAGCATTTGAAACTTGACTTTAGATCGCATACTAACTCTGCTGCTGTTGTATCTCTACTGAATTTACCTACTTGGAACTCTATCGCTCTGCTGTATTCACTTGGAAGTTGACCGGACTATACATTTCTCTCCTACGCTGTCTTACCTCTACATATACTCTCTACCATTACTGCGTACAACATGATGAGTAAACTAAAGTGCAAAGTTTATTTAGGTACGGAATTGAATAAATATAGAAGATAGTTGGTGCATTTACATTAGCATAAGGACTAGACTATGGTCAACAGACACAGTAGTGGTATTTGAAGTTGGATGAACTACGAAAAGTGATGGTTCCATCACATCACGCTATTTTTACTCGAGAGAAAATATAAAACGGCTCTTCCATTAGTTACAACCTGCACTAACGATAAATCTGGGACTTGACCTGACGTGGTTGGGCTTCTCTTTTCCACCTTGATAGGTTGAACACGTTGGCCAGAGAGCTTTGGACATGAGACGAGAGATGAGATGAGACGAAAAGAGTTAAGTTTCATTACAGTACGCACCTCTCTCCTTTACGTGTCTGAATTGAATTATTTATCGCTCTGGTAGCATAAGTATTGAATTGCATAGCATAATAACAACTTTAAGAATGCATACCTTTACTCGACATGCTGAATACTAAATACTAGGAATGTCTGTAAATGCACCTTTATAGGGAGTTATATATTACAAGCAGTCTTAAGGCTGGGAACTTGTGTATTTGTAGGTATGGGTGCATAATTTACATACTTTCGTACAGTGAGTTCGGTGTGTGTGTGTGTGTCTGCTTGTAGTAGTAATAGTAAGGCAAAACAAGATGAACTTTTATTTCTTTTCACCAGTCGCCGTCACCCCTTTCATTATAGTAGTTAACTTGAGATTCACTTAGAAGGCCGGGAGCGGAGATCTGGTATTTGTAATGAAAAGACAACCTACGAAAGCTCATCACGCACATAATAACTTTGACTGCCTGAAACTTAACACACAAAAACCAAACCAAAGCAACACTCGAATCATTCTTAATGATAATTCCTCTTCTTACCCAGCTTACTACATCAGATAAGATTTCTGTTCCTTTTTTACTGGGGCCTAAAGCCTGAAACTCGATCTGGAAGACGAGAGCAAAAGATGCTCCATTCTTTTGCTTGACTTGACTTGAATATTGTCGTAAAGGTGCGTGTGATTAGATTACAAATACAAAGATTTAAGTAAACATTTATTTCTATTTTTTATCCTTCTGCCCCATCTTCTTCTACTATTCATGTACCTATGTATAAGTATACATTTAAATTCAGTTTTTTAGACAAGATTTACTTTATTCTTAGCAGCACTTGAGTAAAATTAATCTTAGTATTATTTTCATTTCAAACCCTTTCTCATATCGGGTAACATTCAAACGCCCGTCCATGCGTTGAAAAGGATTAATTCATTTTCTTCCCACTTGCTCCAGCACTACCATAATCTAATCCATTGTGATCTTGAGACGCGATA
This sequence comes from Plutomurus gul, assembly GCA_019776185.1. NCBI lineage: Eukaryota > Metazoa > Arthropoda > Collembola > Entomobryomorpha > Tomoceridae > Plutomurus > Plutomurus gul. The sequence continues at coordinate 10,148 of JABASC010001884.1, read as the reverse complement.
ACTTTTGAATGATTCACTTTACAGCATCAAAGTAATTCCCACCCTGAAAATCAATCAAACGCTAGCCTATCTATCCTCGGCGTCCTATTCAACCAGCGGGGGAGAACGATTTATTCGGATGTAATCTCCTATTTCACAATTAATTGGTTCAAATGGCTCTGCTTAAAAATGAATAAAGTGCAGTGGAAATGCGTGTTGCAGGAACTGCCACCATAGAGAAAGTTTTTTTTTCTTGTTCTCGCATCCATCTATCTGTATATCTCTCTATTATCTGTGGCCCGCCTGGCTCATTTCAAAATTGCACCAAAAGTGACTAGACGAGAACAGAGTTCACAAGAAAGAGATAGCACACAGTAGAAACTGAAGCGAAGACAAGACAACCGAACCGGAATTTCCTGGATGCCCCATGCTGTTGAGCTCCGGAACTGACAAGCACTATCCCCCCACTATTTTCCTGGTGCCCGGGCACTACTATTATGCTCACATATCATCGACTCACTCCGAATTCGGCTACGCATAGCGTTTCACAACTTTCCGTCGTCTTCCACGACTACTAGTGGCACTCTTGAGCTGAACCACCCCAGTGCATTCTTCTTTCCCCGCGATAATATCTGTACAGGAACCGTATACCTTCTTATTTACTTTTACCCTCAACTCACTCACATCACATCAGAAGACTTTTACCCCTATCGTATCTCACTTTCATCTCTTTCTTATCTTCTAACCCTCCAAGGCGTACATCCTGATCAGAGTCACTTTGCCTATAACTTCCCTAGCATCTTGTTCGCAGCCAAGTGAGATGGGACATTCAATAAAATTCTTTTTCTATTTCTATTTGTACATTACCAGCTGTAATGCTATTCCGCAGAGTATCTTATCTGTTTTATTAGTGTGTGTGCTACTATACTACCTACTACTGCTGCTCCTGCACACGGACCTTCCTGCTCATACCGACGAAGCCAAACCACGTCACACTATTTTCTTCTCCCACTACTGCCACTATTTATGTGTAGCTACCAAGTAAAAACTTTTCCATTAGAACTCGTCTTTGTAAGTAGTATTTTTCACCAAAACTCTGGAATAAATCAGGCATCAAGCCATGCGTCTCGATGCGTTTCACACACACAAAATGCACTGCCCTTACTCATGCTCCCACTCAATGCCCTTCAAGATGATGCCAACAATAAGACAAAGCCAACTCACAACTACTAAAGGACGTCCCACTTTGCCAACCAAACCATAAACGAAACAAGTACTATACCCGCTGCACAAGGGAAATACATAACAATGCAATGGGATAGTCCGGCACAGCAATCCATCTCCAGTTGCAACGCAACGTCACCCTTGCTGTCCATGCCATTCTTATCGTAAAGAGTAAAGTTAAGAAGAGAGTGAGAGCGGAGAGAGAGGAGAGGAAGAGGATCGCAAGTTATTAGACGTACTTATCTCTTGACATTAGTTATCGCATTACATTACGTTTTACATTACATTATGGAATCAAAGTTTTCTTATTGTATTGTGCGGTGAGAGGGACACAAAGTAGTAGTACGAACACAATGGAACGCACAAATGGATGAAATCACCATACTACATAAGTAAAGGACAAACACTGCGTAATGCGTGCTGCCAATGCGGAGGTACTGCCACAGAAGAAGAGAGAGTTTTACTCAAGGGCCTTCTTCAGTGGCACACAAAGACCCCGTACAATGGGGAACACGGAGAATGCAACACACACTTTATACTTAAGTCGACTTGACTATTTAAAAGACACGATAGACAACACAACAGAAAGTATATGACACGTAATAATGCAACTGAAGTATTTACAAGCCGCTAGGACTGCCGTAGCCACCACCACCGTACAAACCGTACAATGCACGGCATACCACACACAATATGCAATGCACCACGATAAATCACCGGTTTTAATAAAACATTATACGCCTGCATTAGTTACACACCAAGAATTCCTTTTATACGCAACTCTCAATGTAGTAATGCTTTCCCTCTGCCGTACTTATTCCTCAAATTTCTGTCTAGTGTTATGTCGTCGTCGTAGTACTCGTCTCCTGGTTTTCATCCGTTTTAGCCATCCATCCAACTGATGATCAATATCGTCCTTTTATCTCCTAACACGAGAGCACACACAATAGAGAATGCAACCCCCTCCTTTAGTTTTGTCACTACCATTCTATCACACAGTCCGCGGCATTCTCGCTCGCTCGCTCTCTCTCTCTCTCTTTTTCTGGTAATGGCATGACCGGGTGTCATTGCCAAACTCAACGCTCAAGTTCAAGGAGCTCCATTTTTCCTATTTATATATGGACAATAGTAATAAGTAATGGAGCATCCCCATCATGCTCGTATAATGCCGTAACCATACCATTATTCTCCTTTACCAACAGATAGTCAGTTTGTGCTCGTGTGCCTAGGTAAGTGCACACGAGTGGCTAAAAGCGTTTCTTGTACTACACGTATACTTATGTACATAGCATGTGCATTGTACGCTCTGCCAATTATTTCCGCCTTCACAGAAATTCTACTTTCGATTAGTAGTGCATACCTTGCATGCGGAGGGGTCGTCCTTATCTATTCAATGGGCAGGGCACATAATGTACATGATAAAGATCTGCCAAGCAATATATATGTATCGTTGGAGATATTGATACTAAATTGCGATATGCATCAACGTATTCGACAGGGATGAGTTGACACAATAATATATTATTATAGGCAGTGACTCCCAATTTGTGAGGTCAAAGACAAAACGATGAAACGCTCATTTCAAAGCAGAACTAAAGACAGGACAGATTTAGTAGTCTCATAACTTATTATACCATTCAGCTATCTCTCTGATCTTTGTGCACAACTGTATTTCAGTATTTAGCGCTATGTATGCTTTTCATTTCTTTCCTTTACTATCAATTTGGTAAATGCGATCTAATGTATTCTCCACATTCCAGTTTTACAAGCATGTGACTTTCATCTCTTTGGCTGTTTGTAGTTGGGTTGTCGAATGCGGACGCATTCATTGAATATTATGTGGCAAGTAACATTGCATTACACTGCCACAAACACAAGATATATTAGGATGTAAGAAGGGGGATAGACACAGTCGAGTCACATCCATAAAAGTCTTTAGCTCATCGATACCAGAGTTCCATTCTGTGCAGTATCTGAGACTAGATATTTTCCTTATGTAATGCAAGTTGTGAGTGAGTGTATAGCACATTGCAACCCAATGCTAATGGCAGGGTGACTACTTATATGAATTGCATGTATACGTATGCATATGTACTCAATATATCACTTACTCTTAACGCTTAAGCTTAAGTTTGTGGAGATGTAAAGGAAGAGCACTTTGGCTTTTGCACGGTTGGTTGGTCACATACGGAAAAGAGCTGATTCCTTGCCTAAAATTACGCACAGTGTACAGGGACAATCTGACGGATTTGATTACACGACTTTGGCTAAAGTTGCCAATAAGTGGAGTGAATAGTCAACTGCAAAGTCAAGTCACCCTCACGTCGGCACATCGACTCCAATCAAAACGTCACCAGCCACAATGAGACTTTCCGCTTGAGAAATGGACAGGACGTGACCCATCTGATGATAGGTCACGAACATCAAGAAGCAAACTTCCTACAAACATAGCCCTGACATTCCTAATCGCATTCTTACAGTTTTTGAATCATAACATTGTCTTTTGGCACATTGCACCACTATGGCTGAATTACGTTATGAGTTGACTCAATACAATATCCTGTGTTTGTATATAAAGGCACAAGAATAGTAAGATGAGCTTCGAAGCTAAATATAAATGTATCCAGTAGAGATGACACTAACTAGCAACGTTTAATCTTCTTACCTCTCAACGCTTCGACAACTTTAACCAGAGAGGACGGCGACAATGACAACACAAGAAGATGGCTTTGTTCCCCTATGTTGCTCTGTATATGTATACTAGTACCGTATATCTGGATGTGCATAAGAAAGTTTGCTACAATTCCCTTTTATCATAATGAATGAGATTTTCCCATTGAATTACATCCGACTTCATCATTGCACTTCCCTTCGTGATATTATTTGCAAAGATGTTAGTGCTCTCCTCTCGTCTCCTATGTATGTATGATATCATTACTGCTGTAAGTATACAGTAAGCTTAGTAGCTGTTTTGCTACGTTCGACATGACTCATTGTGAGTGAGATGAAAAGAAAGAAGACTTACTATCACTCACTATTTGTCGACGTTACATTACATTACGTCTTACAATCATCATGCGTAGTTTTCGCTTCGTGAATGATGTCAGCTCATTGTTACGCTTTACGTTCAAAAAAGCGACTCAGACGCTGCTTAGCACACCAATGCTACTATAACGTTGTTCTTGGGTACGATGTCCGAGTCAAAGTGCTCACCTGTGGCATCATAAAATATTGTCTGCCCTGTTTTGAAGTGAGTTGAGTAGACAAAACCATTGTATTTGTGAATGTGCATATGAAATCACTAACAAGACCGTAGTAATAATAATACTCCTCCTCTTCCTGACTTTACTCTCAGTCAGTTCAAGCCTTCTCGCTCTCCTTTCTTATGTATTTCGCAGAAATCTGCCAAAGAAATCCAAGTGTAATCTTTCCTTTGTTGGAAACACACATAGAAGATACATAGCAATAGACACAAAGGAAGGAAATGGAATTAGCCCTATTTCACATAATATATGCTAACAGTCGCACATAATACATTTTTCAATCTTAAAAATACCTCGTATATTATATTTATGTTGTTACCGTCGGCTTATCATCTAATATAGATATACGATTAAAACTACAATTGAGTGAATGAATTCAGCTTCTACTTCCATATCACATCCATTTTGTATTTATTATGATGGGTGCATCTTGCTGAAAATTCTCCTCTTCCTCATCCAAGTCCCTGCTCCATAATGTAATATTCTGTACTACTACAGAGATAGTACATAAATACTATCTGTAGAACTTTTAATGCAACTCAACCGAAGAAACTACCTTCTCATTGCATTATTATTGCATTTCGTAGAAGAATTTCCTTCACGAACATATTTTTTGTCCCGCCATTTATCTTATGAAGTACCATACTAGTATTTGTCTGGTGAACCTGTGTGTTTTTACTACTTTGGCATTAAATTAAGCTTAACTTCAGTCGTGGTGCATTTGACGCATCTTTTTGCATTTATTATTAACTAAGTACATTCAAGCATTCACGTATAGGATACTCATGTACACTTGCAATATGAATTGTAATAGGAACTTGTCTTGGCTTGTTCTGTCTTCTTGACCTTGTACTGCATAAAAGGAGGAAAAGCTCACGTTTTCTACGTCGAGCATGACTCGAATTTGCATATAATACATCACACTGTTTCAATTCGAACCTTTCCAATGTTACTAGCATACCACTACATACTAGTATACATATGCTTAAATAGTTACTTGTAACTGTGCAGTATGGTCGTATGGTGCATTTAGTACTCTTTCGCCATGACATATTGTTGTACTACCATAATCATAATATCTCAACTTCGCACAAGACCCTCCATATAAATAATTAGTGTACAAATACGATGTGGTGGATATAAACATCATTTTCCAAATTGAAAGGAGAATTTAAAAGGTGATTGTGAGCTGATGAGAAATGATGCAAAATAATTCTTAGAACTTTGTCGACGTGATTACCACACGTACAACAACAATGGTGTTTAAAACAGTTTATGAAGAAGCGAAAACCTTTCGGAAACATACCACATACATTTTTCGTGTAAACCTTTTCCTTTCTTTTGAGTCATTTCACTTATGAGAAATATTAGCTTTGTCATTTAATTACAAGAGTGGACCACATCTAAAGGGTTGAAACATGAGGAAGAATTTTATTCATACTTCTCTCTCTCTCTCTCACTCTCCCGTTGATGTATTCATCATTCCTCTAACGTAACACTGTGTTTGAGCGTAAGCCACATAATTCCGCATTCCGGATTCCCTCGGGACTTACTTGACAACTTGAGCACAACTTAAAAATTCCAAATGAGAAATGTCGACAAAGTGCTAGGGCTTTGTATGGTTTGGCATACTATGAATATTTGCCTATAATGCAATGTGCAAAGTACGAAACATTCCCCACCACTAGTCGGTTGCATTGAAACCCAAAACGGGTGAAGGATCCGATCCAACACCACGCTAACTAAAGCAAGTACCTAAGTAAGTATAAGCAAAATATATACAAAAGTAAAGTGTGTATGTCGACTAATACGCGTTTGTACTATGCATTATAGGAAAAGCCGCAAAAAACATATGAGGAAAGTTCCTTGGCTCTCTCTCTCTCTCTCCTCTAGTTCTCTTCCTCACTTCTCCGTACCCTACGCCTGTCTGCTGCCCGAACAAATCCCAGTTGTGATCCTTCCACTTACATTGTGCTACGTAAAGTTTTTGCTGCTGGCAAAGAACATTGTGGTTTGTGGTACACTACTTGCACTCTTTAGTAGAATATACAATATGCATTGTTGGTAGCACGATGATGACTACTTGTGGAACTTGAAATAAGCCGAGGAGTCTCGCTAACTACAGCTATAGGGCCTCTTTGCTCAGCAGCCAGTAACATAAGGGTTGTGGCATTCCCTTGTAATATGCATGTGTGTGTGTGTGTAAGCGACTTGACGTAGTGACTCAAATCCTGAATTTCCCTGAGGACCTTACAGTATAGTCACATAGTAGATAGTAGGTTTTCGAATAAAGACTACACCAAACACTGGCAAAACACACCAACCACACAACACATCGACTACAACTACCTACTAGTACTATGTACACTTCAACCTTACAAAAAGGGCACAATGCAGCCTAACAGTGGAAGATTCAATTGGTACGGAAGCTGCCTGTCAACTGCATGCAAATTCTTCCTGGCTTCATAATGTATTGCCCGGTCTGGTGTGGTCTACTTTGGTGCATGTATTCACATGCACACATACACAAGACAACCCGAAATACTATACACAAGTGAGATAGCGATGCGGGCGTACATACAAATGCACAAATGCGTGCTAAGCTCTAAAGTGAAAGTTGTGCGATCGTAGTGAGGGAATACGTTCGTACTGAATTTTATCTGCATTTTTATTTCATTTCCTAACCAAATCCCTGTGAGAGAAATCCAAATTCTGTTTCCACTTTTCATCTAATTTTCAGCACACATATGTACATATATCTACTTTCACGCCAGCTCAATTCCGTCAACTAGGAATACCAAGTTAAGTTGAGTGAGTCCATCCGGTCCAGCCAGCTCCATACATTCTAGTATTTATATGAGTTCAGAGGCGGGCTACATGAAATGGATTCACGATGCATGCATGCATTAAATTCCTTTGTGGAAATAATTATAGGTGTTTGCAAAGTTACCTCACACATACATGCTATTAATTCGTGGAGATACAAACTGCATTGTAATGAGTGGGATCACAATGTCCTATCCCACCCGCACGAAGTATAAACTCAAAATGTTGAATGAATCAGGACTGTTGTGGCGAAATAAAGGTGGACCGTTGTATTACTAGTAGTAGTAGTACATACATAGTAAGTATAAGAGATGAGTTCAAGTGCTGTCCTGTATCAAATGAGGTCAAGTGGCGCAGAATCTCAACCAGCAGAAAATTGCAGGTTGTTGTTATATGCCTTCGTTTCGTATGTTGAAGGAGTGAGTGGTGTTTCTGGAGAATCTGATAATAATACTGAGGCAACTTTACAATATTGTAATGCACACCCATCGCCACAACGCGCAACAAAACTACAACAATGTGCAATAACTAAGGTCATGGCTTTATGATTTTGCATTTAAAGACAGAGAGACAAAAGGTGCAACAACAAGACTTCAAACCCGAAACATACTTATGCATTATTTAGCCACAACTACTTGGATACGTTGGAGTGGAGAGCGGCTTAAATGTTGAAAAAACGTGTAGGCAGTAAAACATTAAATGTTATCTCACTCATGTCAGCAGGACTGCACTCATTGTTAGAGTTTCCGCAAGGCAAGACAAAGCATTAACATGAAGGTGGTGGTGCTATGGATTTTTGCTGTGCACTAGTTAGTTGTGTGTGTATGTGTATACGTACGTACAGATTTACACACACACAGAGAGAGTTGCGTTTCATTACTTTTTCGATTATCGCAGTATGGAATGAAATAACACCCAAGGCAAGTCAAGTAACGTCCAACCTACACGAAAACTACAGTATACGGTATAGACTGGCAGTGTAGAGCCCTGCACAACAGTGCACAGAGAGATCGGCATAAACGCTATTAGTCGATCTGGCGATAAATCAATTGAAATCAAATCTAAACTAAAGCAATTTACATTGCGGGCGGCTCTCTCATCTGCACTAGAAAACAAAAGATCACCGTCGTCCGCTTGTCCATTCCACAGCTCACGTCCGCACTTTATTTCATTAGGTTACAACATTAAAGTTAACTGCCACGGAAAACCATCGTATCGTATGGCACACACGAAATGAAAGCACTCCATTTCTTGCAGACTTGCAAAGTTAACATGAATGGCCTCAACCTAAACCTTGCCCAACCCAAGATCTTTGAGAGTTTACAGACAAACGAAACTTGTGCGATGTGTACATACACACAAGCTACGTACGAACTGAACATTTATACCTCGAAGGAACAATACCCAATGTGGAAATGCTGGGCTAATGTTTTTAACTTTCGTCATGTCACGTTACATTGCATCTCTTAAACAAATCAAGTGGACCTGAAAGTGGAGAGAGGCAGGAAACTAAACCACACCATAAAACGACGACTACTCTAGACTTTTGACATTGCTCTATGAAAATCAAACAATGTACTGAAAGGAAAACTATGAAACTCGATATGTTGTGATAGCCTGTGGACGGCATTCGATATTTTGTTATCTGTCTGCTTATTCCCTTGAATGTCATTTTGAGGCAGGGAAAAGAGAATAAAAGTGATTGGGATCTTCTCTATAGCCACACTTTTGACCGCAGTCAGTTAGCTTTTCTTTCTAATTTCTATTTGAAGTTAAGATGTTTGTGAAAACATTCTCTTACAGAATTGCCCTCTGTGTCTTGTGTGTGCACAGAAAGTTTGACTTATGACTCTCAGAAGAGATAAGACAAAAGCAATCTACGCAGGAGAGACCAGAAAAGGTCGAGCTAGAGGTAAGTGCTTGGTAAAGTCTTGATTTGAAACAAACAATAGAACCACCTGCCCTATAAAACAAATAGAAATAATAGATCTTTTACATTCTTGCATTATTAGTCAAACCAAGTCAGTCAAGTCAAGTCATTCAAACGCAATGCATATAATTCTCCGTGTTAGTGTTCTCTGACGTTTTTTGCCCTCCTTACGCTTTTTTCTCGTGCTCTGACAAGTCGAGTTTGCTTATCTGTAGGCAGCTGGCCAATCCAATGGTTCTCAACTAAAAATTTAAGAAGGTATATCACAACAACTCTTTTCATATACCTATACAGGTTTGATTTATACAAGATTTTACTTGTCCTTAGGTAGTCAGGAAACCCATAGTAAGCACAGGTGTTATAAGGCGACCAGCTAATCTCACTCAAGTCAAGATTCATTGCAAGATTACTGCATAAACTACACAAGTAAAATTTTAACAATATAATCGAACAATACGTATCCAATGTACCTAACTAGTCAAATATATATACCTATAGATAAGTAGGCAATTCAACCAAACTTAATTTCACTTCATGTTCATGGACAAGTCACTTTAGTCAGCAGCTCGTGCATCATGAACTTAAGGTTTTCCTATAACTTACCTAACTCATCTTCACTCTGTAATATAATACACTTGTTAGTGAACGTTATCTGATGACAGTTCAGACTGCGTGAAAAATATCTAAAGCTCAATGATTTCCAAGATGATTCATCCACAGTAGAGAATTTCGTTGCAAATTTTCCAAGCACAGTTCCAGTGGATACAAAATAGAAAATTACCTCGTTCCAATCCAGCTGTATTAAATTCAATTAACTTCCCACTATCTACTACAGACTACGATACTAAGGCCGGTATTCTGAACCTCCGCTTGAGTCCGACTTGGACATAAGACGGACTTGAGTTCGTCTTATGCATAAATTGGTA
>JABASC010001883.1:0-20457 GCA_019776185.1 Plutomurus gul | reverse complement strand
ATTTTACATGGATTTACATGGTAACTGGAGACAACTGGAGACAAAAATAGGCTTCATCTTTTCGTATGTCAAAATGCTGCTAAGACCAACCTTCTAGGAAGATATTGGTTGTCAAGACAACCTTGCACACACGTAATTATAATAATAATGTCATAAGTACCTGTGTCTCAATATGATCGTAGGGCTTCATTGAACCAGGTTTGCAAAGGAACATACCGCGCCGGATTTCATCGCGCTTGATGCCTCGGAGGAGAGCGCCTAAATTATCCCCAGCCTGTGCTTCGTCGAGGATTTTATGGAACATTTCAATTCCAGTCACCGTGGACTTGACAGTTTTGTGATGGCCAAGAATCTCACATTCGTTGCCTTTCTTTAACACTCCACGTTCCAAGCGTCCAGTCACAACGGTTCCACGTCCTAAATGAATTCAAATAAAAATCAGGTGTCCAGAATTATAAATAAATGATAAAACATCAAGGAAGGTAATATTTTGCGCTCAGAATTTACCAGCAATTGTATACACGTTTTCAATGGGAAGCATGAACGGTTTGTCCAAGTCTCTGACTGGAGTCGGGATGAATGTGTCAACGGCCTTCAACAATTCAAGCACAGATTGAGTGCCTATGAAAAATACACATTTAAAATCATTCATAAAAATATTATTATAAAAATCAAAAACTGTTTGTCAATATTTTTCTTTTAACCTTGTGGAGAGTCCTTTCCTTCAAGAGCTAAAAGAGCGGATCCCCTAATAACTGGATTAGTATCCCCATTGTAGCCCATCTCTGTCAAAAGTTCACGGATTTCCATCTCTACCAATTCAGTCATTTCTTCATCTGCTGCGTCCACCTAACAAGAGTTTTTTTAAGTCACATGTAAGCCCTTTGTGTTTTTCTTCATTATTATGTTCATTGTCTCCACGAAGAACTTACCTTGTTTATAAAAATTACAACATTTTCAATGCCAATCTGTTTGGAAAGCAGTAAGTGTTCTCTGGTCTGGGGCATTACACCGTCAGTCGCAGCTACAACCAAAATAGCTCCATCCATTTGGGCAGTTCCAGTGATCATGTTCTAAAAATGTGTAACAATTTAATAATAATCATAATTGATTAGTATAAATAATATAATATATAAATAATAATAAATTGATTGATAGATCTTACCTCACAAAATAATTGTACAGTGAATTATATCACAGCTGTTATCAAATATAACAAATGATTAAATCAGTACCTTAATGTAATCAGCATGACCGGGACAATCCGTATGGGAATAATGACGATTGTCGGTGGCATATTCAACATGAGCTACGTTGATGGTAATACCCCTTTGTCTCTCTTCTGGAGCATTGTCAATTTCGTCATATCGTTTCACTGTTGCCAATTCCTTTTCCGCTAACACTGAAATCAATTCAAGTTACATTCAACATTTAGATCAAGTAAACAATGAATATTACTAAATCATTAGGAACTATTGTTGGCCGGGCACCTTTAGTGATGGCAGCTGTGAGTGTCGTCTTTCCATGGTCAACATGTCCGATTGTACCAACATTGCAGTGGGGTTTGTCGCGTTGATAGACTTTTTTATCGCCCCCCGCAGCGTAAAATCGATTAAAGGAGATTAATAAACGACTGTGACTGGAAATCTGCAAAAATTAAATATTTACGTTAGCTTTACACTTGAAATTAGGAATAACAAATGAAAAACTGCAGTACATTAATATTCAATGTTATCTGATGTATGTACATATAATTTCAAATTAATACGGTAAACAAAATTTAGTTACGAAGGCAGATAATAATACTATAGGTAAAGAACAATAAAATTAATTTTATCCGCGATTTGGCCATTAATATACAACCTATAATTGACATCAGTTGACATTCCAAACCACCTAACGCCTTATCGTAAAAATCCAATTACTCAATCCAATCTACAAATTTTTCCACAAGTAGACGACTAAATGCCACTGCTGTAAGGAATTGTATTTAGTACAATTAGGATAGAGCAAAAAAGTTCGGGCAGAACGTAACTTCTTGGTATTTATACCTATGACAAATAGAAATTAAAACAATTGCGAAACCTCCATTCACTTGAATAGTAAATGCATTCACCCCTTGAATCAACAATCCCCAAAGATTTTATTATTTTAAAGTCTACAAATTTTCAAGTCGGAGAACAAATCGTAAACGGAAAGGGAGGATGAGGACTCTTTTCATTGACCGTTGATTTCAACTGCCTGCTTGGCAGTTTTGACCTCACTGTGTAGCAAGGTCAGCAGAAGGCACGCAGGGCCCACGTCGTAGGCAGACAAGTCAACATTCAGTAGGTTTACAAATGACAGAAGAGTATATTGTACGTAGACCATAATGTGAATTTGACCCTTCAGTCATCAGTCAAGTCACAGTGTGACTTAAATGGGGGTATGTCTACTACTCAAATATTTTCGTCAATCCTTCACCAATTAAAATTAAACTAGAAAAATATACGTTGAATCAAATAGGCTTGAAAGAGTGAAAGGAAGGATGAATAACCGCATATTTTTTAGAACTTACGAAAGAAGAAGCATAAATGTTGCATGGATTTCCACAATAGCACAATGGCTTCGCCGCTGAAACAAATTAAAAACAAATTAGACAAACGGTGATTGAATTATTGCTTACAAACAACATTACAAAACATTAAAGTTAAAAAATAATGTTCAATGGCAAAATTCTTTTACCTGAGGTGGCTATTCGGGAGACCACATTAAAGACCATCATTTTTTCGGCATTTAGCTTTTTCAACTGATGAAAGAAAGAATCGGAATGATTGACTAAAATGAATTTGGCACCAAAGAAAGAGCAGACTCCGCATTCAGCGTGGAGGAAGGGGCGATGCGAACTTGGTTTATTTGATTCTCAATCCACCGTCGCATTGTGCCTCTCCTAAGGATTTGTAAAATGGTTGACTTGAAAGTATGCAATATTCTCGGAACTCCCTTCATATTTTACCAGATTTTTAGAAAATGATAAACCCCAACACTATTTTCCAACTGATACGAGTTATCAAAAATTAAAAGATATCAAAAAGTCAAGAAAGGGAGTATAAGTGGAATACCGCATTACAAAAAATGTAGGATTAACAGAAATACAGTTTACAAACATTCAAAGAAAGAACACACCATTTTAACGATTATTAATTAGAACAAAAAATATGCTAAAAATGACATTGTGAAAAACTATTTAATTCTAAACGATTTCAGACTACAATTTAAAGTAAATAAGCACCTACGTTTAAAGTAAATTTGAATACTATGAAAAAAGTTCCATATTTCATTCCTTAGGCGTTCCGTAAACATGATTTTGCACACAATAATACATTGTCAAGCAATATGGATTATTGTTAGTAATTCTGAACGATTTCGTTCCATTGCATTTGCAGCCGTATCATTTGTACTTGACTTGGCCTAGGCCGAGTTGTCGTCGCACTGTCAGTCAGGCCGGTTGCGCAACCGGCCGCGTCGCATCCTCAGCCGTTGACATATATATAATAAAAAGATTCGTACGATTTTTTTTGATTTATAATTTATTTTCTCCAAATCACGGTATCCGAATTCATCACATCAATGTCAATAATATTCTCGAATGAATATTGTGGATGATAATTTCCACCATAAAGCAGGTTAAGATTAGAATCTGGAACCAGCTACCTAGATTATAATCACCTGCCACTATAGTAATTATGAATGAACAGTAAGCCTTAAATACCACTACAGCAGTATGAAAACGAAAGTTAAGTTCTAAATTCTAAAGCATTGAATATTGACAACAATGAGACAAAAATATTTTAAAACACAAAAGTGGACAATTACAATGTTGATACGGAATTTAAAATAGGAAGGAAAGAAAATTCGAAACTTTTGGGTATTTTCATTACAGTAGTCGCACATTCCCTCAGGCAATATATACATACTTTAAAAATATTCGATTTTCCATCTACGTTAAAATATTATACATTTTTTTTGTAAAAATGGACCTCAACCGTCAAGATGCCTTTGACCACTTTACAGTTGTTTCAATGTGTAAACTGTTCTCATTCCATTTCCTCACCATTTAAAATACACTGATATTTTCAGTTATAATTTTAGGTACAATTAGAGACTTTATATTAATTACTACACAAAATAAGGAGGATTTTCACATTCCACTTCAATCAACAATGTTAGCCCCCTTTTTGTACACCTGAAAACATGTGTGGTATCTTGAAATTCCAAACCCACTCGCCCAACCCAAATCTGCTCCTGCCCACTGATGTCATTACATCCTTTTGTGATAAATTTGTTCGTTTCAGTAACATTTACAAAAAGCTGTAATAGTTAACTAATTAATTATGTAATACTGTACAATGTGTTTTAGATTTCGCTTGACACTGCCGCTGCCTTCATTAAGGTTTAATTGTATTGTTCTTATAAATTATATGATGTATTCTTTTTAAATTGAGATTTTAACGACGCCCATTAAGGTTGCTGTATTCTGTTTGGTAGTTCTCCCCGTGCTCCGTTGCGAAATCCTTCGCAAGAACTTCAATATTTGTGGATGATATGGGACCCATGTATTCATCCAGGTCATTTTCATTACGACTTTTGTAGACCAAAGCGAATCCACCGAAAATGATTCCGATTGTCATCAAAATGGCCATGTACTTCAGCGTGGGCCAAGCTCGACGAAATGTCTCCAGGATCCGAATCGCCACTAAGTTCATCGAATCTTGCTCAACACTCTACAGAAAATTCAATAAATTTTGTTAGGGAATCAGGGATGGAAGACCATGGGATTTATAAGGAAAACCGACCAATGGGTTTGAATTTTTTTTGCGGGTTATTTAAAAGTTTTAAAAAAATGATTGTGAGTATAGTGATTTCAAAAAAAATTGAATTCCTAGACTTTTTTCTTTAAAAACCCAAAGTAGCAGGTTTACCCACCCTGCTGGAGAACGCATTGTAGAATCTTTTGGCGATATGAATAAATAATACCTGTTCAATCCAAACTAGAGGAACCATTGAGCGGTAAGTTCGTTTAAACGATGGCATTGTTGTCCAGTTCATTAATTGTATCGAGAACTGAGTTCTAATACGACCATGCATTGTCATTCCGGTATACTACAAATAGTTTTAAAAATTAAAGTATTTTTTATTGATGTACAGTACATATACACAGATGGTGTATGCTGTGCTGTTTGACTTTGTGTTTTTGTTAGTTTAGGAGGAATTGGAGTAGATGACTTTTACTGTGCTTAATGGTTTTGTGTTGATTTTAGAGGCTTACCGAGTGAATATCAAGGACAGATTCATGTTTTTCTTTGTTAGGTTTGAGGCCAACAACTGCTTTCAAAAGTTTCGGGTCAGCGTTGTAGAAATGAGGTTTTGAAACCATTATTGGGGCTCCTGTAATAAAATACACAAAATGAGTCGAGAAAATAAATACTGCGCCATTTAGTAAAACGTGCAGGATTTAGTCTCTCTAATTGTGCAACCGTACCACCTTAATTTTACAAATCTCCACTTCTTTTTTACATAATGTGATTAAATATTTTATCATAGGGAATCCACGAAACGACAATTTGGGAAACTCTGGGTGATTTTAATGTATTTAATTTGAATTTTACCTCCGTAGCATGACTGTAGGCTTGCCAGCCCCCTTATGTTGCAACCTTTGTTACTGTCCCTGTAAGGACAGAAGCACCAACTGTCCGGATCCTCGTCCGGTGTGACGAAATCGGGCAGCGTGTACCTGGCAAGAAAAGTCCCGCCCACAATCGTATTGTTAACGAATCTCCATTTGATGGAGCGGCACAAATCCGGCCAATAAGCGTACAACTTTGTCACTCCGGGAATTTGGAACGGTGGATTCCACAAACCATCGGATCCATTGAATTTGTTGCAATTGTCACCTTGCCAGTATGTGGATTCCTTTTCGTCGTCAATTGACACAATACGGGCCATCTGCTTGTAATTTCTCACACCCGACTTCACCACCCACCAACCCTCATCCGAACCGTTTTTCTGTGTTAAATATATTTTGTGTAAGAATAATGTTTTTTCCAGAATTAGAAAAATTGGAAACTTACATTTTTAAAAAAGGCAAATTTTCCATCAGCAAATTTTTCTGGCAATTCTATTTTTCCCGATGCCTGGACAGCCGGATCTTCCACGAGATCAACGTATGCTTGAATGGACACGCCTGTGAAAAGTAATTCAGCGACTGTACTCGTTCTCGTTACTTTCTCTCCCCGTTCTGTTAACATATTATCCAGAGTCTCCAGCACTTCCGGGTCTTCAGTCATATCGTTGGCCATATGAGACACAGACTTCAAAAACAATTCACACAATCATTCATTAGTTCTTTATCACGGCTTTAGAAAATTGGGAGAATTTTTTGACACATAGTGGCTAAATTCATGAACTTACAAGAAAAATCATGTTGATGTACGTAATTTCATCATTTTCAGTTCCATTGGACAATTTTCGTTGGAAATACATGCGTCGTGGTTGTCGGTAACGTATTGTGTCCGTTTTTGCATCCACCGTGATCTCTCTCTTTCGCAATTTTAGTCTGCAATTTATTTAATGCAAAATACTTTAAAAATATTCTCACTCCCCCAATCTACAATAATCAATGTAGAGTTTGGTTACAGGTAAGTGTAGGGTCCCATTTCCTGTAGCGTTGGCTTTTCCCCTAATGGCAGTCGATCCGCATTTGTGATATTGAACATGTGAAACTTGAGGTAAATCGGCTCCGGATATTCCTGAAATAATCTGAAATATTAGCTCAGTGCCAGGAACAATGGTGCACATCACAAACAACAATTTTAAATAATCGCAATTTAAAATATATTGAAGTGTCAATATATTAATTAAACAATAAAATATAAGTAATACGTAATGTAATAACAATAAGGTGTATCCAGTTTGTGAGGTTAGGAGCAGGGACCCATTTATGAATTTTGTAGCTTCAGGTAGCTCCTCCCACTAATCATTTTCCAAAATTTTCGATATTAACTTAAAATGAATAGAGAGACATACACAGAGATTGATCCAGCCCCTAATTTTTTAGTTAACATAGTAGAGTAGAATACGGAGGAAGGGCGAAGGTGGAGCCAACTTCACATGGTGAAGATAGCCATTGGACTTGCCGGCCCCTCATTTCCTCCCCTCACACTGAATACACCCTTACCCAACATTTACCTTCCACATATCCCACACCATACTTCCCTGTGACAGCTTCACTATCTGCAAACAAAAAAATCCGTAATATTCAAATACAACATTATTTATTTATTCAGTTTGAATTCATTGAAAATGAAACTATTGCTTACGTATTGAACGGACATGAATAGGAACAAATCCACTCCCCCGAATGCGGCAACACAGGCTCCCATAAAACAGAGAAATCCCCCAAAAATGAGAAGTGTCTGCACCCCGTCCAAGCCTCTTCGTTGGTTCGGTTGATGCATTTCACGTCAATTTACTCACAGCTTCAATTAAGTAGAACAGAAATTATTTCTCCAGTTTTTCCATAAGGTGTGCTTGATTATTTTCAAAAATAATTTTTTTAAACACAAACTCTAACGTTCTTTGCTAGAATTATAAAAATGGTTGTGAATGTCAGCAACGAGACTTTTGGTATTGTGCTGTGTGACACAAGCCACGCCCATGTAAATCCGATTTCACTGAAAGGTAAATTTTATTAGAACTATGTAGTGACAGTAGAGGCTGTATTGATTTACTTTTCGTGAAATATTCACAACCTGCACCTCAACCTCGAATGTTTTCCTTTTCTACGAACATGAAAAAGGCTGTACCTGTTTACATTCCAGATCCATTTATTTTTATATTAGTAAATACATGTAATACATTACCGGCCAATCCCACGGCCAAAATATTTGCAACTTACAAAACTGTGCAGACAAAAGCTATAAATTTCTATTTTCTACCTGAGGGAACATACAATAATGACGTTTACGTGGGATTCACGTGATTCTGAGTCACAAAATTATAGTTACGCCACTGACTGTGATCCCCCGCGTCCTTGATGCAACATGTTATCATCTTCGTTTGTCCAATGTTAACTTGCTGGCTGTGTAATCCATTTTCCCCAGCTTTTAAGCTAGAAGGGGCGTTTACGGACAAAAATTTGGTGGGGCTGCAGGACCCTGCCATATCCTGTCTTAGTAAACTTAGCCTGCTTTTTTCCTCAGTCTTTTTGAACGGGCCCTTCCGTATATACGCCCTTGTACGGTATATAAATGTTATTAACAATAATATTATAGCAAATTGATTTCGGATGCCAACTGACTGTTTATCCACTTAACTAAAATATTATTGTAGAAATTATATCCACTTTTCCTATAACACACGTCTGTACTTGAAAGACTTTTTAGATGTGACTAAGCGTCGTCTTCTTGATTTTTTTGTGAGAATCCTAGTTTTATTTCATGACATCCATTTTTTAAGCTCCCTCGTATCAAATAAATGCAAACGGACACTTATTATAAATAAATAATTATTATTTTCTTATTTTTTCGCTTGGATATATGTTCATAGAGAATAGAGAGGGACAAATTATAATGCTTAGAAGATGTACAAGCTTTATTGAATTAGTTAAAATATCATTTAATACTGTTACTTATACTTATACGAAGTATCTATACAATGAATGCATTATGTACACACATATATGTACATATTGTTATGCCATAATGTAGAGCATAATGTAATGTATATATCACTTGTACCTTTGAGCATTAGGTTCACATTATTTACATTTAAGGACATTATCCAATGTAAACTTTACATTACTATTATTATATGCTAATATAAAGATATGTTTGAGTATTTCGTCGACTGGTTTGATGCCAAGTATTCAACAGGGCAATCACATTAAGTTATTTCTATGGACTAAAGTAAATCTGTTTGAATTCGTTCGGTTATAATTTTAGTGTGACTATCACTTACCTCTTTCTGCTAATTATCGTCAACTGCACGTATGAAGCTACTACACTCTGTTTGAACACTACCACTAATTTTATGTAAAGTCAAGCAATTAACAGCAAATTAAAATATAATAGGACAGAATTTGTAAATTTAAAAAATAGTAACTCATTAGTGAAAAACTCTTTCCTAGCATAAGTATACACAAGTACAATTTTTCCCTAAATTAATTATGACAAAATAACATTTTTACATATTTTTTAACAAAAAGCTAAACATTTTTTACTCGCTGTATTTCCGAAACCATCCCGTTGTGGATTTATTGCGGTCGTAGAAATTTGTAGAGCGACCTTTTAGTCTTGTGGTCTCAAGGCATTCTTTGTGAAAACGAAAATGAACTCTTTCTCTTTATGATTTTCGTTGCCGAAGACGCTGACTCCGTTTTCGACCTCCGTGACTGCATTGTTCTGTCGATTACGTAGAAAGAGGAATGCGGACAGCCCAATCATTCCCAACGATCCGAGCATCCATAAAAATCGCCCCACCCACCATACACTGTTCAGAATGTCCACTGCCGACAATACCATCAGATAGATCCCGTCCATTGTAACCTCCTGAAGAATCGCAGAAGAATTAATTTAAAAAATTGGTTAAAAACCCAGGTCGAGTTACGTATCGAACTTTTTAATTAACATTATGACATTTGAAAGTTGGAACAAAAACGACCTCTAATTAGAAAAACACAAAATTACGGCCAAATTTTTCTATGCTTTGTGCACGGTTAATTAATGCTTAAGTTTTACCTGTTCCATCCATGATAATGGCACGATTGCCCGGTGAACATTTTTAAATGTTGGCATTCCAGGGTAGTTTATCAATTCAATTGACATCATAATTCTCACTCTGGCCCTCACCACCAGACCCGTAAGCTTTCAGCAGTACAAACATATTTTTATCCATTACAACTGGGAGTACCATTTCACATGCCAATAAGCCATTTACAAAATTCGTGCAAAATAATGAATACCCAAAATGAAATGCAAAAAATAAAATTTTTTAAAAGTTGAAAAAAATCAATAATTATGGTGGAAATTTAGGAATCCTTTGAAAATTAGTACTGAAAATTGTATGTGACTGACAGAGCAGTTCGCCACAAGAAAGCTGCCGCCGTAGTCAGTAAAAATAGCAGCAGTCGTGTGGGACCATGAATACGCCTGCGCAGAAAGTCTAGGGCGGAGATAGATTTTAGATAGCACGTACCGGATTCAAATCGATCATCGACTCATGATTTTCTTCATTTGGGTGTAGACCTTCGACGTTTTCCAAAACAGACTTGTCCACTTTGTAGAAATGGGGTTTGGACAAAATCGCGGGGGCTCCTTTAAAATATTAATGTCATTTAATTAATGTAAAACTATTTTAATCACTTAAAATTTAATTATTTTTAATCTACTTTCATAGTTATCGCTCTAAATCGCAAGTTTTTTACCATGAGATTACTATTGTCTGCCTTACCATCAAAACACGGTGTGACCAATAGCAGTCCCGTTGTGTTACACTTCTTCAAATCCGATTCAACGCAAAAACAAGCTTGGTCCGGATTCTCAGTCGGCGTCAAAAAGTCTTCCATGTGGAAGCGGGCGCATTTAATTCCTTCTGACGACACTGACGCCGCGAACTTCCACTCCAACGATCTGCAAAGTGTAGGAATGAAGAATTCGAGCTTTGTGATGCCAGGTTCGACCAGCGGTTGGTAAAAAGATGCATCTGTGCCATTGATTGTGTTGCAGGTTTCCCCATTCCACGTGTCAACTTGAGTTTTGTTGTCCACACTGATGATGCGCACAAAGTCATCGCTCGCCCTGATTCCAGAATGCACCACCCACTCTCCCTCGTCCGTCCCATTTTTCTGTGGGTGCAAAAAAATATTTTGTCAAATGGCAAAATGAAAAGTGTCCGCCAAGTTTTAGTTTATCAAAGGGAGAATTTACGCAAATTTTCGTGGATATTGGCGGGAAACCAAATAAAGTATCATTTCAAAATGCAAAAATGTGGACATTTAATGATGTATCGCAGCCTCTGTCTTAGTTATTTCTATAAAACAGCCATAAAATAATGTACCCCTTTTAATAAAGCGAATTTTCCGTCGGCCATCGAATGAGGCACAGGGATGTGACCTTTGCTTTGGGACAGCGGATCATTGAGAAGGTCAACATACGCTTCCACGTTGGTACCATCGTGCATGATCTCCTTCAAGGTACTTGTCCTGTACAGCTTCTCTCCTTTGCTTGATAACATTTCGTCAATTGTTTCCAGCACGATATCGGATTTTGTCAGATTGTTCGCCCTGTGGGCCACCGCCTAACATTCAAATTGTAAGGAATTGATTAATACTTGGGTGCTGGTTGTGTACCTTGTCGTTCATTTTGCAAAATTGTGTTCAGATTGTGACAAAATCCATTGTAATTAAATTCTACATTTTTTGTGATTCTGGTAATTAATGTAATTATTGATAAACAATTTATGGATAATTTATAATTTAATTATTCATAAAATAAATTTGAATTTAGCGTGGGTATAGATATCTTTTTAATTTGTAATACGTGAATTGCAAGTTTAATGTATAAGTTCTTAATATATTTGACATACCAGGAACATTATGTTAATGTATGTGATGAGGTCACTGTCAGAACCTGCAGACATTTCTGGAATGAAATAATACGTTTTCAGTTGACGATACTTAACCGAGTCATCAACATCATTCGTCGTTATATCCACTTTGTTCAACTTAACCCTGAAATTTAAAAAAAAGCATGAGAAAACCTTTAAGAACATTTAATATACCAAATTTAATTTTGACCACTGTCCAACAATGACTATTACCTGCACCTGGTAATTATTGTACAGTAATCTCAGGCTAGCTATTTTCGGTGTTTAAAGAAAAATAATTATTTACCGGTAAACATAAGGTCCGATCTCCTTCAGAACTGGTTTTTCTCCCTCGCTTAACTTCTCGGCGTTTGTAATATTAAACATGTAAATATTTTGATACATATCGACCGGAATATTTTCCCACACGTCCCTACACGCATCATCAGTTTATTTATTTGTAAATTTAACAAAAATTAAATTTCTTTTTAAATGCAGAATTATTTTCTTACCAAATGAAAGTGTCAGGAATAAGTCTGAATAGCTAATTACATTTCAAAATGAAAATACAAACCATTAGGCTTTAATTAGATGATAATTACAATTAAATTAGAATTATATTTCACTGACTCTGGTGGTGACGAGCCGTTGCAGGAAGTCCATTCCCCCGAAGCCCATCACGACGGACACAATTAATCCCACCATCCCCGACATCATCAGACAAATTTGAATTTTGCTTATCCCAAACATTTTCCTGTGTTTTTTAATGTGAACTTTCTTATGATTTAAAAAATTTCTGCTTAGAATAAATGGCACAGCAGTACTCCTGACTGCTTACTGCCTTTCCTTGTAATGATTGAGTTTTATTGTTCTTGCGAATAAATTGGCAAACTTTTTTTTTTCATTTAAATGTTTCTCCTTCTTTCTTGCTAAGAATCGTGCTTGTATTGATTCTAGAAGACTGTAATTGATTATTGTTTCTACTGCCAGTATAAATTTCCATGCTACTTACAAGAGTTTGTGTATTTTGCATGCTTTTTACTGTGTTATTATTTTCGAAATTAATATCGTCTCCATATGAAGGTAGATGACTACATGAGTTGTCAATTTCGCAGCCGATAAAATATTCATAATATGAAATCTAACAAACATGAAGAGGGAGGACCCTGAATTACCCTCTGCTCGAAACAACAGGTAGTAACTGACTCACTTTTGCATATATCACTTTAAAGCTTCAACTTTATAATTCTGACCTTATAAGCATGAAAAATATTATTGTAACGTCGTAGTTACTCCGCCAGTCAATAACTCCTGTCCAAAACTGTCCATCAGTAATCTTTGTTGGTCAGTGTGCAAAATGATTGGAAATCTCCAAAAATAATTGATAATGTTAAATAGAAATTTGATACCAGTTTTTAAGGATTTTCGCGAGAAATTAAATAAATTATTATTTTCTATAAACATTTGCATTCGCAATCGATTTTTTATTTTGAATGCAACACTTGTCAATTTAAGTCATTTTTAGACAACGCAATTTTGGACATTTGTTGGACGAATTACCTGAAATTTACCCGTCAATTTCAAACAATTACTACAACGAAGAACAAAAACGTATAATTAAAGTTAGTTTGAATCAGTACGTTTGCTTTTCCATCTGTGGACACATCTTAGAAATTGATGTTGCTTTCCATCTGTGGACACATCTTAGCGCTAGTTCTCAATTTTGATTTGTTACCACCGTCTATGTACATACATCATTATACAGTAATCACCTTAAGATAAAACTATGGCTCCTCTAGGGGTGCAATCATCATCCTCTTATTTAATTTACTGATAACTATTTAATTGTATTTACTTTTGACAATTTTCTACTACGTCCCTCCCTTCTACACGAATAGGGAGCTGATGCATTGAATTACATGTTAATGGCGCAGCAAAATAATATCAGCGAATATTGAACTGCATATATCATCATGACAATTTGAATAAAGATCTGATTGAAACGATATTTGTCATTTTTTAAATCTCAATTTATCGCAATAATTTTATTTACGTAATCATAGTGTTCATTGTGTACACTGTCTGGTTTCAAACAAATTTCAAAAAATATTTTAGTCTGTGTAACAGTAGACCGAAACAACCTATAATTCGGTTCATCGTTTTCAGCATTAAATTGATTATAGGCTGGTTGGCTTATTAATCAGTAATATGGCTGATTGGGATCCGTGATTCCACATTTCGTACAGCCAACATTCAACAATTTCGTCGGGTCGAATCCAAATCGTGTGATCATCGCTCGGACTTCTTCAACACTGGTGCTCGTTTTCTCAATGTTCGGGTTGGTTGTCAGCAGCTGCCAAGACTCGTGCACATCGTTCGTGCACCGGGACAGCAACAACCAACTTTTATTGTCTGTCCCAAGAACATTGAAAATGTACCTGTCTATATGGCCATTACAATTAAAATAATTATGTAACATGTACTTTAACAAATTATGCATTGTAGGAATTTAATTTTTTTAAATAAACGCTTGTTTGGTTTTTGTTTGATTTTGTACACGAAAACAATTTGAAAATGCTAAATGTCAACACTGGACAAAAAAAATTGGAAACATTGGGTTTTAAATATTTTCAACCCAAACAATTTTCTTTTAAAAACATTGGACAAGTGTAACTTTTTCTTACTAACCGAAAATGGTGGCATTTGTTGCGGCGGAGGCGAAAGTTGTTGTGCAATTGAACTGGCCGCTTCTTTCCAAAGGACCGCAGCTCTGAGTCATAGAATTGTCATAACCTCTTTCCAAGGCGAATCCATTCTGGTTCACCTCCACCGTACGACACAATGCGCCGAGCTCCGACTCGTTCTTAGCCGAACGACCCAGCAAGGCTTCCACTTGTTGGTAGAAATTGTACTTGCTGGCCAATGGGAAATAATAACGCTTTGGGGCAAATGCCTTCGAAGTACAATAAACAATTTAGTAATGAAATTATTGCGAATTTAAATGACAAAAAGTATTTCATATGTTTTAATTTTTAACGTTGATGATTTGGAAAATAAAACTAATAATACAAAAAATGTATATAAATTACCCAGCTAAGATCGAATTTTATGTTATCTGGAGAGACGACCCGACATTTTGTCCCTTCTCGAACATTTTTGCTCTCTAAATCTGCTTCCGATGTATTCACGCCAAAAAGTAGCCCTAAGAACAGAATTAATAACATTTCATGCAAATAAATAGCATTTAAACCAACCGAATATTTTATTATAAACATATTATAAGATATTTCTGACTGAGAACATTGAACCAAATGAACAAATTTAAAATCATCGTAGAATATATATAAATAGGGATCTTCAATACGCCACACTCCTACCTACACGCGTTGATGGATCGAGAGTCACACAAGCCACACCCACAATTTCCATCTTACATTGAAAAAGAAATATAATTATATGTTTGGCCTTTTTTAACGAACATTTTACATGCATAGGGACAGTACTTAAATAACTAGAAAAAAAATTATCTGTTGGAGGCTGGGGGGGAGATAATCCCCATACTTTTTATAGGAACTTGGCCCCGCCCAGACACTCACCCTTTGCATTTTATTTTTAATTGGAGCTTCACTCCAATTCCTCCAGAATACATAAATGCGTATACCTACATTGTGACATGCAGAATCTGTTCTGAATAGAAAGCTGGAATGAAATTACGGAATAATTACATAGAATACAGTTAGAGACAAGAAACCATTACCATTGAGCTTTTGGTCTCTCTGAGTCTAGGAAAAAATCGTTGAATTTATATCCGGACACGCACAGAATTCATTATTATGCAGGTGTTTAACAGCATATTTATATAATAAATGCTTTTGTAGCCAGGCTTGGGGGAAAGGGTTATTAAATTGAATTTAACGGATAAATCAAAAGCTATTTTTGCTTAACTGAAACGATTTAGGCCTTGTTAAATATAATTATTGAACTCTCAGTTTATTCGCCTATTATGCGGTTTCCAATTACGCGGTTTAAAAAATGCATGGCAATACGGAGCGTCTACCTCAATAATTCATTTCTTTATATGTACCCTTCAAGTCTCCACCATGCGTGGGACTCATCATCCAATCACAACAGTTCTGACGTCGTCCATAAATTAACTCTTGGGTGCACCAGATGATCTATGAATTTATGGATTGATTAGCAAATAATTTTCGTGGATGGTAAAGTCCGTACGACATTATCTTAATCGTAAGGCTTATGAATCCAAGCCAGGCGATGATGTTCTTTGGAAATGCTGTATTACAAATACATACATAGCAATATTTATTTATTTTCTGCTATTCTAAATGTAAGTATTCAGTGTGTGGCAAGGGGAAAACTGAAGACTCTTAACCTTGATTCTTGGGTTCACGTCGTTGTTCGCACGCATATATACATCTTTTGTTACATATAGGTAGGTACACTCTTGTCGGTCGTGGATTTATTTAATAATAAATTGGAGCAGACAGAACTTCATAGCCATTAATGAATTGACCGAACCTAATAATAATACATCAGGTTGATACTGTTCCAGTGCATTGTACACTATCTATATAAAGATTTTACAAGTATATTCTACCAATATTGTATGAATTATTTTTTTTGCACACAGAATCTCATTCCATTCAGGACGCATACGTATGTACATGTAAAGATTATAGGCACTAGGCATATGCTGTACATTACACTGTGAGAGTAATTATTCCAAAGATAAAGGTTTGTCTCGCTGAAGAGTTACACACAATTCTTCATGTAATACATCGTAGGGCAAGTATACTACTATATTGTAGCACTGTTATGTAAGCTAGAATAATTTATTCATACCAGTGGTGTCCAACGCCGCTTTTGGGTTAAAGACGGGGGAGGGGGTCTGAAATCGGAAATTTTTTGCCTTTGGGTACTTTATGAATAACCCACAACTAGATCTTCAATGTTTGTTTTAAAAAATCTTGCAAATTCTTGTCAAAAGCGAAAAAATTCACGCCCCTCGAACCGAAAGGCCCCACCTACCCCTAGTTACTCCACTGATTCATACGAGTTATAATATGTACGAGTATAAACAAACAAACTCCGATGAGGTTAAGTTATCCTGATATACCCATAGACATCTATCTGATATACCAGAGAATATGATGGCCATGCTTCGTGTACTGATGGATATACCAGAACCACTCTATAATAGTCTTGCCTGTTTAGACAGTGTGTGTATAAAAACCTATGTACAGCATTTGTCACTTGCATAACAAATTCCGGCAGAGTTCTCGCAGTACTATCTTCCTAGAATGAGCGCATTATTTGAATATTATCTCATTTTACATGCATTACCATATCCTATGAAGCATTACGATATTTTTTGATTCGTTAAGTTTTAGGCTGTTTTATTTAATTTTATGTGGTTGAATCATACTATTGTGTTGTGCACTTGACTGTTTGGAAATTTCAAATGCTCTCTTCTCAGTCATCATTCACATTTGACATCAACACTTAGAGAAAAGTCAGAAGCTAAACTGTGAATTGTGTTGGAATTTTCTGAATTGTGACTTTTGCATTACCATATCCTATGAAGCAATACGATAGTTTTTGATTCATTAAATTTTAGGCTGTTTTATTTAATTTTATGATTGTTGAATCATACTATTGTGTTGTGCACTGGACTGTTTGGAAATTTCAAATGTTCTCTGTTCAGTCGTCATTCACATTTGACATCAACACTGAAAGAAAAGTTAGAAGCTAAAATGTGAAATGTGTTGGAGTTTTCTGATTTGTGGCTCGCTGGCTGTACTGAATCCACAAGTCGTAACAATTTGAAGGATTTCTGCTAATTTGTATCGATGGGATGTGGTGAGTACTTACTACTACTGCCAAATATAAACCTAATAATGTTCACATTTCTAATTCGTCGGTTTCTGATTTCTGATGCCAGATTTAATTATTATCGTATGCATGCAATTAATTCAGTTTTAAAATGTATAAAATTTTAATACTTTTTAAAATTTATACATAATTTGCATAACTTCAATTAAAAAAATTAATAGGTGTGTATTTTTGAACAAATGTAGAATTTTCCTGGTGTCTAAATATGGAGAAATTGGAAGGATATGGAAAAATATGACATGAAGATTCGACGACAGCAGCTGATAAAATAGATTAATTTGGGTTAATTAACAATGTCTTCGAAATATGGAGAAATTGGAAGGATATGGAAAAATATGACATGAAGATTCGACGACAGCAGCTGATAAAATAGATTAATTTGGGTTAATTAACAATGTCTCCATGTTTTGCCCCTAATTGTAAGAGTGGGTATAATAGCAAAACAGCCCATTGTTTCTCTCCTCATTCCAGTGTAGCAAAAGATTGGATAAATATTTTGTCAAAAATTAGATCCGATAAGCTCTTCGACCCGACAAATAGGAACCACTGCCTTTGTCACTTACATTTTGAAGACCATTTAATAATTTCCAGTGATTCATTTATAATAAATGGAGAGAAAGTGAAAATACCGAGATTACGATGGAAATTAGTTGAGAATGCAATTCCCACAATTTTCCCATCGTTGCCGTCTTATAGACAGGGAAGACTTCCAATCCAAAGAAATCATCGGCAAAATTTTGTCCCTGAACTTCCTGGAAAGAGAGCTCTGTTGTCATCTTTTATAGAACTGTACGGTAACGAAGAATGGAAAGTGCAGGAAGAGCACAGCGGTCAATTAAAATCAGTGACCGCTATTTTCCAAAATTAACAACGTGCACAAATTAAAGGTACAGTCAATACTGTGAAAGTTTGAATGACATTCGTGTCCACCATGCATAAAGTATAATGTGGTGTCAATGTTATTTCAACTGCATGAAATTTTGCGCACATTGATTACTAATTATAGGTTGGGAGCGACGGCGTTTTCACGGCTGAATTTAAGGAAAAGGATGTAACAGAAAAGTTTAGTGCCTATCTAAGGACCAGTGAGTTGAAAATCAAGCAAAGAGTAAACACAGCACAAGATCTCAAGATGTTGTTAGATACATTTGAAACGATGAAGTGGTGCGATGGTATTAAGGGATATGAGCAAATTCGGAAAATTAAAAGTGGGAGGCATTCTAATGGAAAATGGTTCTCAACTAACTGTCAACATGTGGGAATTTTTGAAATATGTATTCCGTGCAAGCTTCTTCTACCGTCGTTACAGCGTAAATTACTCAGAATAAAGAAAGTTACCACTAGAAAACGTGAAGCCGCTGCGAAACAAAAAATAAGAATCTTTATTCGAAATTCTAAGCTGGAAAAGCTAAAACTAGCAAATACTGGTCTGAAAATGGAATTGAAACGACTACAAAGCAATGTGATGACTCAAAGTGGAAAGAAATAATGGAAATAATAGCTAAAATTCCTCGTACATTTCAAAGTGCGGTGCTTCATTCTCTGAAAATAGCCAAATTGAAGTCATCAAAAGGAATGAGGTTATTCTTCAGCACATTAAATCGCCGCATTAGTTCTCAAGCATAATGTAATCCTAATTGTTTCAGGTATGAAAACGATTGGTTGCTGAATTGTTTGTTGCTGAAAATAAAATCCCCGGGTGCCTATGTGCATTTACGCGATTCAAAATTACTTCCACTACCACACCCACGAACTTATGAAAACGATTGGTTGCTGAATTGTTTGTTGCTCAAAAGAAAATCCCCGGGTGCCTATGTGCAGTTACGCGATTCAAAATTACTTCCACTACCACACCCACGAACACTCCAAAAACTTATAAGTGTTCAATCGTGTGAATTTGGTTTCAATGCCCATAGGGGAATGATGTTTCCTCAGAAACAAGAGCGAAATCACACGTGGGCACTTTGTGTTTATGCGACGTTTACAAGTATATTTTCACTTGTTTGAAAAAACTTGTAAAAACTTATCATGTGTTGCCATAGGAAACCACAAGTTATTACAAGTGAAATCAAACTTCACTTCAAATCAAATTTGTTTTTGTGTACACTATTTAAAATACATATGACAACAAGTATACACAGTTAAATACGCCACGAAGTTCTAATTCACTTCTAAACGTCGCATAAACACACATGGCAACGAGTGAATGAATACCGCTCATCCCATATTTGTGTAGCTGCCTTGGACGCAATTAAAAATGAGATGCAAAATAAAGAAAGAAGTGATAAACAAGGAACCATTTGTTTTGATGAAATCGGACTTAGAGAATCTCTGGAATTTAGGAAGGCGATAGATGCAAAATAAAGAAAGAAGTGATAAACAAGGAACCATTTGTTTTGATGAAATCGGACTTAGAGAGTCTCTGGAATTTAGAAAGGCGACACAAAAATTTGATGGGTTTATCAACTATGGGGAGTATACGGACGAACTAACTGATGAAACTTTGATTGAAAGTGCAGTTAGCAGATCATGCCCTAGTCATTATGTATCGCCCACTGAAAGCAATTGGGTATAACATTAATTATTTATTTTAATATATACTTAGTTTATTTACTAAAATTGATAAAGTAGTACTTTGATTTCAGGGTCAACCAATTGCTGCATTCGCAACAAAGGGTTCAGCAAAGGGAGCAGCACTGCAAAAAATCATTTTAGCAGCCATTATAAAAACTTAAAGCTGTGGGGCCTAAGTAATCAGTGTGGTTGCCGATGGCGCAAGTACTAATAAAAATTTCTGGAAGCGCCTAGGTGTTTCCGGTGAAAGAGGGGGAGTGGTTAACAAGTTAAAATATTTACAGTAAAATTTTAACGTTCTATCTATTACCACAGATTATTCATCATTGTGACGACCGACGGTATTTGCAC
>JABASC010001882.1:0-20460 GCA_019776185.1 Plutomurus gul | reverse complement strand
AGGCACTACAGCTCCTCCTTTTATTGCGATCCAAGCAAACAATTAGTAATTAATGAATGAGATATTCATCCGTAAATTCTTCTAATCAGTAGACCCACTCGGTAGCTATTCGTATAGTGCCTACAGTTATTTTTCCTACTCCTTATATATGTATACTACTATATAGGTATATCTAAGGTAAAGAGGTATATAAATACTAGAGCAAATATTGCACACACAAACAACCAGGTTTTCATATGATGCAATTTGCCATCCTAGTCACGGTTTGAAAGTGGGAATTCCCCAGTGAAATTTTCTATTTTCCAGCTTATCATTTGCTATTTCCAAATTTCCCAGTGGAAAACATGAATTTCTACAAAAACCCTGATGCTGACCTTAGTGAACATGCAGGTGTCCATTAGTAAATATTTAATCGTTTGATTACCTTATTGCCATTGTTGGCGTGTAGGGTGTTATTTTTGGGTTTTTCTACAGTGGGGGCGTTAGTCTGAGTATTTGTGATATTAATGTTGGCAGTTTTTCCGGCGACTCCTGCTAATCCGCCGGCAGTCATTTTGACCATGTCCTGCATGCGCCTTCGCTTGTCCTCCGCTTTTTTCTGCATGTTCCAGGCCGTTTTGTAGATGCCGCCGTAGAGAATGAACAGAACAATGAGCGTCGACCAATAATAGCCGATAATGAGTGCGGTGTTGAAGACGGGGTCCTTTAGGAACTGGACGGCGCACACGCCCGGGTCCAGGTCCCTGTAGCCGAGGTAATGTTCCCAGCCAAAGATACTAGTAAAAAAGAGGAGGGCCGGGATGATCCACGTGATGATGACCATAAAGATGACACGATTCTTGGTTCGCCAGGAGCGATACCGGGCCGCAATTTTCACAGAACAGAATCTGTCGATGGTGATTAGGAGCACGGTGTATTGTGAAACTAAGCAAACGGTGTAGTCGACCGATAACCATAAATCACAGAGAATGTCACCCAGGTCCCAGTTGCCCATAAGCACGTACACTGTATAAAAGGGCATGGACACAGTGCCGATGAGTAAATCTGTGGCGGCTAACGAGGCGATGAAATAATTTGACGGTTGTCGTATGCCACGATCCACGATGAAGGCAAGCAACACTAAAATGTTCCCGCCCACAGTCAGAATTATACAGACACCGAGGCAGATTGCAATCAGGATGGATTGCCAAAGATAGAATGGAGGCGCCGTTGATTTATCTCCTGCGACGTCCGTGAAATCCGTACGGTTCCCCTCAACTCCCCCGTAACTGTTGTTACCTGTGCTGTACAGAGACTCGTCATCGTCACTCGACACACTCGCATTCAGAATGGAACACTCGTAGGCGAAAATTGGATCAGCACACAGCTGCTTCAGACGTTTCGACCGCATCCTGAAATCAGAAAAGAAAAAATTGCCAACTCATTAATATACATATCCTCCCATCACACTTCACCAGCAAACACAAATGTTTGTTTTCTATACACTCGTCTGTCAGTGCCCCGGAAAAAAATAAACTACTATTCGAAAACTTTCCCCACTGTACAGATATAAATTATTATTCTTCGGCACTTCCTACACTTTGTAAGATTGGTTCCTGTCATTTTTTCTTTGAAAACTATAAAGTGTCTGTTAGGGGGATCGGAAATATTATTAGTATTTGCATTCGATGACGCTTCTTCATTCACGCAATGGCGGTATAATTTAAATCACATGGTGGCTTTCCGGATCTTTAGTGTATAGGGCATTGTCAATGTGAGAGAGAGAGAGTGAGCAACAGAAAAGTAACGATGTCAATGATGATTACCCCCTAATGGATTTATGTGAAGAGGGAAAGATTTTTCAGCCTGGATTGACTTTATCAAAACGTGGGGATCACAAGATTGATGGCCAAGAGGAACCGTTCACAGACTATAGAATTTCCTAAGACGCTATTTTTGAGCCCTTTCTCCTCACCACTATATCTCTCACTCATGTTTTCCCCGTTCCAGCCGCTTTAAGACGAGAACGGAGACGGACGCAGATAGTGGTGGTAGGGGGAAGAAGAAAGCAGTGAAACTATCTGTCTGTCTTTCTCCCGTGCACCACACCATGCAATGCATAAAGAGTTCACAGTTTACTTGACTCGATTTGCCTAGATATTTACCAGTGAAAAGCCAAACCGCAAACCAAATACCAAAGCTTAGCAGAGAGAGAGAGAGTGAGGGAGAGAGAGCAGCTCTCTTCTCCATAAGTAAACTAACAATAAGACAAGTTGAGAAGGCAATTCTTGGGCACGTAACAAAATGCTTTTCATCCCGTGCTCAACCCGCTGCTCGCCTTCCCACTACTACCACTATACATTATATGCTCCCAAGATATTACACTAGATGATATCTATGGCGGATCTATTGACTGAGAGAGAGAGCGACTTAGCTCTCTCTCTCTCTCTCTCTCTCTCTCACCGCCTCCATCATCCACATTATCACACGACATGATACGATCTTCCTCAATTCCCAANTGAAAGCAAGACATTTCAATTATTGGACAAAATATTTAAAATTAGAGCCAATTTTTGTAATTTCGTTGGAATTTACATGGAAAAGAGAAAAATTCGATAATACGAACGGAAAATTATTCTCTTTGGGGAAACAGAAAATTGATTCTGCATAATTTGATGTCTTCAGAGAAGTCTCAAACTATTCTCTTCCTACTATTACATTATATATTTCCCCTGCTTTCTCCTCCTCGTTTTCTGTCGATCACGCGTCATTTTTTACATTTCTCTCTGCTGTTGGCACATAACCATAGCGTTATGGCTGCTCTACTGTCTGTTGTCCGTTATGCAAAGTGATGAAAGCATCTTCTCTGTGTATAGGCGGTAACTCCTACAGACATAGTATTATTACATAATCGCTGGGAGCTCGTGGCAACGCGTACAGGTACCGTAGCACCGTACAAGAATAAAGACCACCACTCACTCAAAGGGATCATCTGAATGCGTTCACTGTGCGAGTGAGAGAGTAGCTGACTGAAAGAATAAGTAAGTTGAGCTTCTTTCAGCGGAAATATCAGAAGCTCACTTTTAGATCAGGGAATACAATAAAGAAAGTGGTGGTGGTTGTGGTGGTGGAGTAGTGTGCATAACACACAAAGTAGTTTCCACATTCCGTACTGCCTCCTACTATCTCCATACGTACATTTATATAGGTAGTTCAAGTGTCTATGATGGTTTCCTGTCTACTAGCAGCAGAAGTGCTAAACGTGAAGAAAGCACCTACAGGGTATAGGTACGTAAAGTAGAACCGGTAGGGCTGATTATGGGAGAACTGAAAAGAAGAAGCTTCTGACTTGTCTGCTTGTGAAAATGCGAGTTTAGTAAAGCATCTGTTTGTGCCTACTCATGCAGTTTGTATTGTGGGTGCAGGCGGATTTATGGGGACTAGAGGGATGTACATTATTGCTATATAGGTAAATATGACAGGAGAAAGCAGATTTCTTCAGTGTTCTTGATACACACAAGTGCTGCTCCTTGCACACAGAGAAATCTGTGATTGTGCACACAGAGAATGTGAGTGTGTATTTGACGTCTCGGTTTGGTTTGTAGTCAAAGTCCTTGGTGGTGGTGGATGGTTGGATAAGTACCTTGAGGAAAGATTGGGCGATTAATGCCTTTCACCACTCTCACTTGACTTACAACACCCAGAGAAAGTCTTTATGTAAGTGTCGATCTACTTTCTCTCTCATGAGTGTATATAGTATGCATGAATTTCCACTGTGTAGGCAAGCACCTATCTGCCAAGTATTATTCTGTCTATCGAAGGCTAATAGTGCACACAGACACAGGCTCAACCATCACAAGCTATTCCCTTTCAGTTTGACTTCTTGTCTGCACTTATAAAGACTACTACTACTTATAGATAGAATCTCGTATGTAAGTGAAAGAGGCACTAAAGGCCTTCCCAATTTTTGAGTAGTCTCTCTTTCTCTGAGTTTGGGTAAACTTTCCCTTTCACTCCCTCTCTGCCCGGTCGTGCGAGTCTCGGCTTGGCTTCACACACTAAACTGTTATGTGGCTGATGAGAGTCACACAAATCGATTTCCCCATATATTTTTATCATACAAATTATCGTTTAAGGGAGGAAAGTTGAATAGAGGCGCACATACACACATACAGAGACAGACACCTACTCGGGATAGATTCTGTTAGGCTTAAGGGCAGAATCGCAGAATATGCTTATGCTAAGTATCTGCTGTTTGCTCCTTATTGTGTGCAATCAACGGGTACGTATACTAAATACAAGGTGAAATAGATAAAGTGCGATTTAAAAAGGTTGTACGAGGTACTTTACATGTATTTACACGACATCCTTTACAGTAAAAAAGCAACCAAGGAGTCACTGCACTGCACCACCGTCACAGTCAATTCTATGTCTTAGGGCTACAGCGAAAATAGCAATGTAAAGAGAGCATGCGGCGGTCGATGCTTCAACTTTTCAATTAAACTACTGAAAGTCTACATTTTGTTGGGAGTCAGTAAATAATGTAATGGGGATTAATATGATTTTAATATTGCAGAGGTGGAGTATCATTTTATTATTGTACTTATTTACCCTTAGAGCCAGAAACGGTTTAAAAATAGTTTTGCCTCTTTCGAAATCAAAGGTTAAATATGTTCACATTGGAAAATCTTTTAAAATTCTTGTCCACAATTCAGTGCCAGTTTTAGAGGGTGAAATATAATTGCCCAACAAGATTTTTAGATGGGGGTTCTTGTGGCTGACTTTTCCTCGAATCGATCATTCTGCTTGACAAAGAGAAAGGCGGTAAAACATAAAAGCACCAAGAAGGAAGAGAGTACAAAAAATTCTTTCCTGGTCTGTAATATCTACTTTAAAGTATAAGGCTGGTGTTTTTTGTCACGTCTCGCAGGTCTTCTTCCATACTCTCTCTTTCTGTCTACAGCTTTCTAATCACAGCAATTCAGTCCACTTGGACGTGAACAAACTCGAATGCCCAATAAAAGTAGTGCGATCACGCTTCTCTCTCTGCGGCTACATGACAGAGTGCAAAAAATATTAACCTACTTAAAATCAATGTGTGTAGTGGTTGCTGGAAAAAACGTTAAAATTCCTTCTTGATGTGCAATGTTTCTGCAAAATCCTAAATTGCCAATTTCTAAACCTTAATTTTGTATCCTTTAAAGTTCAAAGGAGATTTTGCAAGTATTGATAAAATATAACCATACATAAAAAATTGCATTTTTCTATACACAATTTTTTACACTAAAAATAAATTCCTAATATCACTCTCTAAGCTGTCTGCGCTACTGAGAGTCTCCAACATAAGTGTACAAATAAAAATAGAACTGTAAAGAAAGAACAGCATTGCCTGGTGAAAGTCTTCTTTCACTCATAAGAGATTCACAAGGATCCTTATTCAAACAAGAGTGTAAAATCCGTTTTGCTGTTGGTGAATTGTGCGTCACCCTGTACTTAAGTATGTACGGGAAAATAATCTGAGCGTACGCAAAAAGAGTGATGGGAGGTAAGTAGTCAGTCAGCGGGGGGAAGACCATCATTTACAGAAAGGAAGAGGAGAGAATCAGAAACCGGCGGGAGGGAAATAGCTGTAGCAGTAGTAGCAGGGAGTCCATTTCCACCCCATCAACAAACAAATGAGTGTCTCATTTTTCATTCTCACTCACACATCCCATCATCACATTCACAACCAAAATTACTTATGCAATCATTTTCCACATTGACCACTGTTTTTTATTACAATTTTTCTGCAAACACCACCAAAAGAATTCCGTCTACTCACAACTAAAATTCCTCCTTACTCTCAAAACTATATTATCTACTATTACATTTGTAGTAATGCATAGGAATATATATAGTATATTGTGCACATTCTGTAATAAGGACAGTGATGAGACTGCAACAATTTCACGAATTAATTCAGTCGGGAAAAGAAGGAGGTGTAAGGTCAGACTGAAATTACTCGTGGAAGATGATTCGTGGAATGACTACGTGCACACAAGTACGTACAGTAGTTACAGAGAAATAAAAGGGAGACCCCATCCCGCTGCCACACAGTAGATCAAATCGTTGAAGACCAGCAACTGCACACACACACACAAACAACGCTCACCAAATGGCAAACGGCGGCTGCCGCTCCACTCACTTCACTATCGTCAAGCCAAACCACTTAGTCATCTGCAAATTACGATGGGCTCTCACTCTCACAA
The DNA here is from genome assembly GCA_019776185.1 of Plutomurus gul. NCBI lineage: Eukaryota > Metazoa > Arthropoda > Collembola > Entomobryomorpha > Tomoceridae > Plutomurus > Plutomurus gul. The sequence goes on along the minus strand of JABASC010001882.1, from coordinate 14,233 downwards.
CTTCTAAAATTACCTTAACATTTCCGGAGGCGTATCCACTATACGACACTGCATGTACAATATATACATACTATAGCAGAGAGAAAGGTGAAGTAGAGAAAGAGAGAGAGAGGATTCTATAATGGTAGTACTAAAAGAGCCTCGTTAACATCCAAAAGCCCTTCAGTGCAGAAAAATTTGCCAACTCCATGTTTCTGTCTGCAAGCAATTTTCCCCCAATAATATTTGCACACTTTCAATTTCCACTGTGAATTACTCCCTCACCTTAAGTACCCAATTTGGAGGAACACGGTTGCTCTCCACTATTTTATATAGTGACTGTGCTGCTTTCTCTAAAAGTCAAGTCAGCTTCATCTCTGCACTCGGTGCAATATACCACACATACATAAAGGGACTACCCACTTACTATTACATTGTAGTAGAGTAGTAGTTCTATAAGTAATCAGTTAAACAAATGTACACACACAGACATTGTGACCAGATAAGCCATATGGGACTACTATTGAATTTACTTTTACTGTTCTTACCAGTGTTTAGTAATGGTGTAACATTTTAGCATGTCAGACAGAGGCATTAGGACTACAAGTGACTGTTTTCATATTCACTCGGCATGTATTTATAGAGTATCGTATAAAGTAGTTTCCGCAGTTGTAAGTAACGATAAAAACCGTTTTGCCTCTGCCAGACCATAAAATCCTCGAACACAAAGAAATACTGTGCAGCTAAGCACAAATAAAATTATTCTCCGTGCTGAAATGAAATTACAGTTCATGAATCCGAAGAACTGTGTGGGGGACTGTGTGTGTTGGAAATAAAGTACATTTCTAGAGAGTGGAGTGGTGAGTGGTAGACGAAATGTGACCCGGCTTTCCCTAATAAAGCTGAATTGTGTCGACAGGCTGAGGAATAGAAACTCTAAAAATATACTGGCAAACAAATAGCACAAAAGAGATAAAGTATTGACAAACACTAAATAAAAATAGCTCTAAATTTTTCTACCACTACCCGCTCTGCTGAATTTACTAGACCAGAGTGCAAAAACGTATGTTCCAACGGCAGCAGCAGCACATTGCCACAGTTTTTATTGTCGGTTGTGTATTGTGAATTGTGTGAGTTGCTGGTGGTGTTAAAGTGTGAAATGAAACATTTATTTGATGGCAAGCCTCTCTCACCTGCTTTCTTTTCAATTCCTTTGACTCTCTGTGGCACATCGCATTGTCAGCCACTAACTTTCTCCTCTATCCCGCCATAACAAACTGTAAATTTTCCTACAAACGATTTACAAGCCTATTTTCTATTTTAAAAGTCGTATATATTCATTCGTCGAGTGCATTCTTTAAAGCTTATTTTGATGTTAGAATGTTATATATAAATGTGTGGTGGAGAGAGAGCGAGAGAGAGAGAGCGGGTGGGATTAAGTCGATTCTAATAATAAATCTCTTTTATTTAGTTGACTGTTGTGTGTGCTGTACCGAAGACGAAGAAAGCCTTATGATTGAGTACTTAAGATATTGAAGACTACTATTCTCTAGTGTGTTATTTAACGCAGAAGTTGCCAGAGTTTGTAACATTTCTGATTTCTATGCTGCTAGATGCACATCGTTAAGTACTAAAGATACGGCCAAAACTTGAAATATAAGTATTTGAAATACACATTTTGAAGCCGTATGTAGTTTGTGTATTGATTCTAACTTGTCATCTAAGCAATTGCATTTTATTTATATTAAATATTTTAATTACTGAAAATAAAATTTAAGGTATTTCAAGGTACCAAAAATGTGTTTAAAATACGTATATTGTACCACACATTTTTATTAATACATTTTTAGCAATTTATTTACATTAGTGAATTATTAATTGAAATATATTTTTCGATTTGTATTTTGGATAGGTAGAAATGTACTTGCAATTTAATTTGAACTCTGTATTTGAATAGGGGGCAAACCAACAAATGCTCGCTTCACTTTTGAAGTACTAAAGAAATTTTCCACAACAAGGGTCTTCATTTGAAGTCTCCAAGTTCTCCAAATAAAGCGCTGCGACACTTATTGTTAATACTGCTTAGTTAAGAGTTCTGGCATTGATTTCAATTTTTTTCAATGACCAATTGTAAGCGTCTGTCATGATTTTTAAGAGTATGGACTATGAAATTGTTTGTAAACGTTTTTTTCCAAATAACTAAACTTCTAAACCGTACTCGTACTAAGCTCCTTTAAATTATTAATTTATATTTTATTGCATCATATCATTTATCGAGTCCTTTCACCCACAAACAACTATTGGCCACGATCAACAATGAATGGGGCTGATATCCCTCTTTCATTGGCCTAAAAATAAATGACTGGTAATACGAAAGTGTAAATAAATAGAATTATTATTACAGTAAATACTAATATTGAAATAGTAAATATGTAAACAGACAATGCGGAGAATAATGCAACAGTAAATACAATTATTTTTGAGCAAAATAAAAAAAGTTAACAGTATTTTGAAGCCGAGTATATTGGCCATCTCTGGTTAAGCATTGCTATGTTCTTCTTTTCTGAGCATAAAGTAGATAGCATTGTTGTGTATCAAGGAACAGAGATGAAATGAGAGGATTACAGTTCGCCATACAATGGCTGTTGGTGTTCCTCGGCAAGCTTTTCGCTCGTTTAATCACGTTCCACACAGTCAACAACTCGGCTGGATCTGTGTGCGTTTGTTGTTCTTCTTACTACGAACGGAGAGCAGAAACTGATTTAACTTTCACTGATTGTGCCCAAGTGAGAGCACATTTTCCTTTTTGTTTCATTTGCATTTCAGAAAAGACATTCATGATAATTCTAAAACTTACTGTCTATTATGCTGTGTACACTCCGGTATACATTTGAGAAATGACACGGTGGTGCATAGACAATCTATTCTATACTGAAAGGATGGTGGCTGATATTCTACTGACAATGAATGAATGTGTATCTCATCCAAGGCGCCTGACTTCCAACTCTTGCTTATCTTGTTCACTCAGAAAATTGGGAATGATAAACTTCAGGGTGATTGTAGAAATTATATTTTTTACAATAGAGAGGAACGAGGAAACAGGAGTTTTATTAGCTCTCTATTGCACTAATTCCTACGTCATAAATTAGCGAATTTAATTTTGCAAACCTTGTCACGAGCGTTTTGCTGGTTCAGTTATTATCAAATAAAATATGTTGATTGATGTTGTTGTTTATACAGTAATCTATCCAAAAATATAAATACAACATCTTTGAATCTATGAAGTGAACATCTGGAAATTTATGTTTTGTTGAAAAAAGTCTATTTCAAACCTTCTCCCATTGGTCATTACGTCATACAATGCCGATTCTACTAATTTCTAAAAAGGGTAATTTAATTTTGTTTTTTATACTTCGGATACTTTGAAGTATTCCATTCCATTTAATTAATTAATGTTTTTAATTTAATTTAATAATATTTATATCTGTAGATAAAGAAGTTCCTAGCCCAACAAATGTGTACTTTTCAACATTTTGACGAGCAGTCATAAAATGACCGATTTTTAAATTTGTAGCAAAAATCCCAAATATTCACTCAAATTTTGACTATTATAGCTAAAAATATATGCATGTCAATTTAGACGGCGACGGTATGTAACTGTATGACTAACAATTTATTGTTAGTCTGTGTAGATCGTGTCGGTGTCTTACATGTTTGACTTGGGTAACGGGAGGACACCCAATTAATATTCACATGAATAAATTGTATATGTATTTATGTTCAATGTGTAATAAAATAAGCACACAAGTGTTTATACACATTCAATTGTCAATAAGTGCATTGTCAGAGTATTCAAAGCACACCTGTAATATTTTAGTATTACAGTAGAATGTTTAAAACTATAAAGAAAGGATTACTTTCAAAGCAGAAAGGCAGTTATGACGTTAAAAGTGTAAATATATTCATTAAAGATTAAAAATTAATGCTGGAGACTAAATTAGTTTAGTTTAGTTTTGAGACTGATTTACTGGGACGTCTTTATTATATAATTCTTGTATATAGTGGTGTACAGTGGTGTGGTCTGGATTGCTGGCAGTCACAGGAGGTTACGGTGGGTGTACAAAATGCACAGAGAGAGTGGGAGAGAGGCTGGAGAGAGATTGGGAGAAAAGGTGATTAGAAAGTGTCCCATAAGGCAAGCTTAACTTGAAAAAGGTGTGACTAAGAGTTCAGCATAAAGATTAGTCGCTCTTTTCAAATGATGGACTTTGTGGAGTGAGGCGTAACAGGATGAAAGCTTCGTTTCTTTGCTCATTTGCTAGCAAGCGAGCGCTCATGTTCTAATAGAAAGAATTCCTGTCGAAGAATTCCAGTTTCCACCAGCTTATACTTCGTAGTCGTCCTTGTCTGTGTAAAAGGAAACGTTGTGAAAGTGAAAAAGATTCTGTGAAAGTAGTCATGTTTTCGGCCTTAAGTGTATAAGCAGGTATGTTAACTTAATCCCACAAGCAAACAAACTAACGTTTTTTCCTATCACACAAACAAAAACGACCAAAAGCCTGCAGAAACATGTTCATCTCATACAAAAAGTGGAGCATTCAGAAATATGTCATTTTTACTTTGCTCCTTCCGACCCTAGTAATGACAAGATCCGTTAGACGGTTGACATGTTCACCTCTGGCCCCTCCCGAAGACTGTTTCCAATATTTCCTACCGAGCACAATCAGTATTATTCATAAAACAGGTTGTGCTTTCACTCAAGAAAAAATATACGACAAAAAAATTCACCTTAGCTAAGGAAATGTGTTTAAATAATTTCCCCCACTTATTTATATATTCTCTTCATATTTATTATTGCGGCGGGGAAAAATGAATGATTAAATTCCAACCTTTCCCCTTCCTTATCATCACCAGCACCTCCACGTTCTTTATCAATGGATTTTATTGAGGCTTTTGTGCTGCTGAGTGAAAGATGAATGAATGAATGTCACGGAGAACTTTCATTCCATTCGATTCCACACGGTCGGTTTTCCATAGAAAAATATTCCCCGTTTAAAAGCATACTATTTGTGTGTGTCTTTTTATTGTTGTGAGAGATAAATTTATCGAAGACATCATCATTATCTTCACCCTGTCTCTGTCTCTGCTCGCCACTTAAGTCAAGTCAACTCAAATTCAAAGGCAGAAAGAGAATCAGTAAGCCACTGTGTCTTTCTCCCTTCTCCTACTATTAAGATATTTTGAAGAAGAAAAATCAAATGAAAACCAGCTCTTTACTATACACAGAGGGAGACGTCTTATGTAACATCTCTCAAACAACAAGAACAGCCACTCCTTCATACACAAGTATAAAAACATAGACACAAGGTGCTCTGCTGTTGAAGTGGGTACTACTGCTGACTGCTGCTATAATGCAATGAACTGTATCTTTGGAAGATCTATCGAGTGGAAAGTGTTTTCTCAGTCAGCAGCTCTCTTATTTCTCTCCTCTCGAAATTCGCATCTTTCTGCGTCAGTCTTCTTTGCCTACTCACAGAAGAAGAGCGAAGATGTTCCACTTTTTCTCTCTCTTTCTCTCATGAATACTTTTGTAAATAGCCGAGTGAAAGCTGGGGAAAGTTGAAATGAAAGATTTGATTGTTCTCCACAGCGTATCATACAAAAGAGAGCTATCTTTTTTGCATTCACCAGAAAGTATTACAACAAGCACTACCACCACCAGCTTTCACTCTGCCCCCATCTCTGTATGCGGTGCTACATGATCCTATTCCTATAATCCTCGGCTTGTTCCTCAGTCACTGAGTTCGGAATTGGAAATTCAACAAGACACCAGAGTTCTTCTCCCAATTCTTGTACCTATTTATATTGAGAGACAGGGTCGATCTTCCGTAAGTATGTACCACAATTTTAACAAGTCGAAAACAACAGTTGCAGACAGCCCCCTAAAACTCCCCTCCCCCAACGCTTTATTCCTCTTCGTCTAAATGCTAACTGAGGAGTCGCAATAGTATAGTGGCAAGACGAAGCTTTAACTAAACTTCCCCCTTAAGTATGTAAATTGTAATAAATGAAAATGACACAGTCAGTAAGTGGAGACGAGAAGACGCTTGGAACTTTACTGACTTGCCTCTGCCGCCAAGTTGTTGATGAGATGTATTCATGATTTGAATACGGAATTCCCCATAACTTATGTAGGTTAACTATGTACCAGCTACTAACCATGAGTAATTCTTACAGAAACTCCAGGTGACGTTTTCAGACGAATATTCCATCAAAGTCACTGATTTCGTATCAGATACTACTTATCTCTTCTCTATTTTATATTTATTATCTGGCAGAAGATGAATGAAAATATTCATGACCCCCCGTATGTTAAAACCATGCGACAGCTGTTTCTAACATCAGGTATTGTCCTTCCTTATTGTTCACTAGAAGACTAGAAAATACTTTCACTAGTCCTGACAGCTTTCTGCGTCACGAATTTGATTGCCGTGGCATACTACTAATAATATTATTAATTCGTAGCCTCAAATTACCACAAAAGTCCATTATAGAATGACTAAGAAACAGTCTGTTGAATATTTGAGTTTATTTCTAAAGGAACATCACAAGGAGGAGGATCTGTCCATGAAGTGTCTCTCATCTGCCAACGTCAATATTATTAAGTAAATAAGAACGTCATGCTTTACAACGTTACAAACCTAAAATCTGTAGAATTTATTAAAGAGTTCTCTCTTACCAGTCTTCCATGAACTTCTTTGTCACTGTGTACACTTGACTGCTTTGATTCTCGAGCGACGTTCTGCCAAATTCCGTTTCTAAACTGACACCCATCGTCGTTGCGTTGCTGTTGGCGATCACTTCGCCCACCCCCACACACAGAACACGATCAGAGCAGAACGTACAACTAACCGTGTGTGCACTTTACTTTCTTGTCTCGCGGTGCGAAGTCAATCTGACTTAAAAAATCATTTTCAAGCAGGAAAATGAGATTTGGATTGGAAACACATTGAACGGACTGACTTCCTTTCCACTATTCATTTTGGTTTAGATTTCTGCTCTGACGCTCTTCTTGTCTGATTGGCAGTATTTCGTGCTTTCTTTCCAGCAGCCATTCTGCTAGCTTTTCAATGTGTTACGAGGATAAAATTCCTGCCATCAAATTCCCTTTCGATTTCTTTACCGGAAATGATTTCCGTCGTCGTCGCATCTGTGAAATGAAAAAAATTGTTGGATTTATTCGCATTAATTTCTCCATTTTTACATGCTAGAAAGTGTTTATGGAATTTTCCACGTGCAATACAATAAAATCTGTGGTAAATAAGGTTACTACTGTTATTATTATTATTAGTCTAGTAAATTTCTAGCTTTCAGTCTCTTTGTGTACGTTGGTTTTTCGTGGAGCTCTCACTCATCATCATCTCCCCTCTCTTTCCTCATGGCTAGTTCCTTTCTTGGGAGAAAGAGCGGTCTGCCCGCCCGCCCTTTATGAGCCATGATTTATGAGCCACCCTGTTTTTTTTGTTGGTTAAAAACTAACCGGCGGCATACGTTACGTCCACGTTCGCGTAACGAACCTCAAGATCAGCAGCTCGTCACTGTTGTAAGGAACTCTTAAAACTCTTCCATTCTTTCTATTCTGATCGAGTTGCTCTTTTCGGCTCGCCTTCTTTCCGCTCTCAGTCTCACTCAGTCAGTCTCCATGCTCGTCTGTAACTTTCTGTTCCTGTCCTGGGATTCACTTTATATACATAGTACAGCACTCTCAGTCTCTTAATCTCACATCATAACTAATAACTTACATATAAATACGCCTACTACGTAGTAGTAGGATGTGGATAAGTAGTAAAAGGGGAAAACTATATGAAGATCTGTAACAGTGTACTTTCCCTCAACTAATAATAACTGTAGACATACCTTCAGTAGTACATAGTAAGTAAACCTTACTCAGAGTCTTCTCCATTCACTGATAATGAGACTACTGCTTCCGCGAGGGACCACTACTCTTTAATATCCTATACATACTTACATAAGTAGTGGTACATAGTAGTGGCAATGGAAAGTGTGCTTTCTCTCTGTGGACCCTATTTCTCGTTTATAATATGCAATGTCAAGCAGAATGCATCGAAGTAATAAGAGCTGACTCTTCCCCACACAAATGCACCGTATCTTACTGTAATACAGAGAGTCCTTCACTTTTATATGGGCAAATATGCTGTCTTGTCATTCTATATATAAATCCCTGTCTATGTATAAATAATGATGCGGGCAATTAGGAGCGCACTGATTTGAGAAATGACTGGTCCGTTCCTTTCTGCTTCCTCTCTCTCTCTCTCACTCTCAGCTTCAAATCCTCTATGCAGATATTAATGCAACATGAAATGAGACATTTTGCCTTCCTAAAAGGGATTTATTTTACTATACAGAGAAAAGAAAGTCTTCTACAATTCCTCTCGATATAATTTGTAGTCAGGGTTTAAAATGGAGACATCAAGAATGCGAGTATTCACATTTCCCCAATGGAGAATGGGAAATAACAAATAAAAGGACGAAATGGGGAAATTTCACTCCTGTTTTTCCCATCACTTTTAAACCCTGTGTACTATCACTGTTGTAACTACTAATACGGAAAGTGATAATGTTTCATTAAGTTGAAGTAATACGTATAGTAGTGTCTATTATGATCATCTATCTGTGTTGCTGGAATGACGTACTAAAAGGGGCTATGGTTTTCACAGTAATGTAAACAACTGGGTCTCTGTTCCAGGTGGAAAGGGCAAAGTGAAAAACCTTCGCGTCAACACATCAATTCAAATAAAGTTATTTACCTGCTGCTATATGCTGCCTACTATTTACAATACAGTATATGCGTACGAGTCTACAAGGATTATCAATAAACGCCTTAGGCTCTTCACGAGAAAATAATCGCAAAGAACTTTCACCATTTGTAAAAACTGTCTAAAAGATGTGTCAATTACTTTTCGACCTACACTATTTGCTCAACATGTAAAATTTATTACAATGCCAATTCTAACAAATGTAAGTGTGTAGCAACAAATTTTTCATTTTTTACAAATTTAACTTCCCTCCAAGTCTCGATCTGCAACAATGTAGCTCCATTATACTTTAGCTGGTTGTGCCCGGTCACATACATTAGTACACATGTAATTACAGAAGGGCAAAGACACATGAACGAAAAGTTCAAAAGCACGAAAGGGGGCAGAAATGTAATGCAACTAAAGTTAGACGATTATTAGTAGAAACGAACGTTTGTCGTTTTCGTTGATGCAATCTAGTCTGTTTGAAGCTTTATTGCTATTTATATGGTTAGATAAACTTGTTTCTATTGATCTTACGCTGATTCAGTGTCCTATTGATATTTAAATAGAATCAATAATAACTTTTCCATTGCGGCCAACAAATGTCTTTACAAATACCTAAGAACTACTACATATCAACATAGGAATAAGCGCTGGCCTTTCACAAGTCTATCCAAAGATATAAGTATTGTACGAGCAATAAATACGAGCAATTTAATAAGGAATCCTCTTTGTGCTGCTTTCCTCCTAAACAGAAGTGGATGGAAGCAGCTTGTAGATAATAACAAGAGGAGGAGAGAGTATCAAGACATCATTAATGCTCATTTAGATTCCATTGCCGCAAAGATTTGCTACTGTCCGTCCAATTGGAAAAGTATTAGCACACAGTGCAGCAGCAATTGCCGGGGGAAAGTTACCTAGGACATTCAGCATTGTCAACAAGATTTCCTCAGAAGATAAACTCACAAAGTCGTAATGAAATGAAATTGGTAGTGACAATAGAGAGCGAGAGAGAGAGAGAGAAAGTAGCGAGAGCTCGCGTCACTAAATAACGTACACTAAAAGGCCCTAGTCTACAGTTAGGGGCAAGTAAGACATAGCTTAGCTGGTCATGAAGGTAATTTGGCAAAGTTTCAATTCAAACCAAAGAGAGAGAAGGGACGAAGACTTGACTGGAGCATCGTGGTCGCTCTCTTATCTAAACTCATCTGCACTCCACCACAACTTTCTCTTGCTCATCACTCTGTCAGTTCAGACACAGCAAATAGTGCACGAGCTTAGCCAAAGAGAGACACGGACAGAGATGTAGAGACAAGAGCCTACTTCTACTATAGTACATACATAGTAGCAAGTTGTAGTGGATGGGATGAGATGAGAGGGATGTTCATTAGGTAGCTCTTTAAAATATCTCTACTGAATCATAATGCTCAGAGAGCCCAGTAAATGTCTATCATCTATCCGCCGCGCATTACAAAGGACGAGGACGACGACTGCGACTACCACGTTTAAAAGGTGAAGTACATAAATACACACTACTTTACTACTATTACTATGTCTTCTTCTGTCTGTCCCACTCTCCCACTACTACACACTCAATGTTTCTATGCAAATCCAGTGCATTCGGCCTGTATTCCTAAGAGACACCTATGTGCGTACTTATTTCAAACGAATATACCAGCCAAGCCTATAGAACGATCCACATATAACATAATAGAGCTTTGCAGGCTGCACTTGGTATACTGACATAATGGCATAGGGCGCACACAGTCACAGAGACACAAGTTAGTAAACGGCTCGTAAATGCCAAGGTACGTGTAAAAGTGGAGCAGTGGAACATCACACACACACACAGCCAACTTACAGTAGAGAGGAGCAAAGGACAGATTTACTACAAATCCCTTTCTGATGTTACAGTGTAAAATTCGTGGGAATGAAAATTTCAACACGTGCAACTTCTCTCTGACAGCAGAGCACAATGTTTAGGCATAGGATTGATTTGATGTCTACAACGAGTATTCTACATGGTTCTCTTTCTCTGCTGCTATTATATTTCCATGGCCCCGGCAATGATTCTCGTCTAGTCAACTAGAGTAAAAGTAAAAGCAGAGTCAGTGGGGCTGAGTGAGTTTTGAGGAGAAAGTTGACTCGACTCGTCGTCGTCCTCGCTCCTACGACTACAACTATCCAGCAGCCCACAAGCACATTCATTTGTTTTCTTTGTGTGACTAGAATCGGTTATCCAGCAGATGCCGGCTTTGTAGAAGATTTCTCTTTTAATTCACAACTCCCGCTATAAGTATAATACTTTAGTGCTGCTACTTTACCACCTCCTACCACTTCCTCCACCAGAGACACAGAGCAGACAGACACAGAACATAACATTAAAGTTAGAGAAACGGTCAAGCTCAAGTCGTGTCAGATACAGCCCAGTCATTATGTAACACACACAACCTGCTTTGAATATCTACATGACGTAACAAGCAGTACAAACAAATGCGGCCGATATCTCCCTGCCACTCTCTCATGTATTTACTACTGTTTGTATGTAATCGTAGTAAGAAAAGCTTTGAGAAGTGAGAAAAACAATATTCTTCCAGCTCGTTGCAACCATTTGACATTACAAAGTGGAATGACCTGGTTGCAGACTTGTTTGTACGTGGACCCAGTCAACGGAGCAACCCTACAGATATAAATAAGTGAGTAGCTGCATTATCTATGCTCATAGTAGTTGAACGAGATTCATGTTCACGGGAAACGGACTCCAACACACAGGACAGTCTCAAGACTGTTGGGGGGAGAGAGAGAGGCTTTTCAATTTATCACGCAGTTATGGACAAGCCAGTCAAAAACGGATGACATACTCGTCTAAGTAACTTTCCTCTGCCTTCAGCAGCTTCACTGCAACACTGCAACACTATTAGGTACTTACTTACTACTACTACGTCCACTCTCTCTCTCTCTCACTCTCTGGTGTATACATATATATAATATACATGGATACTACTATTTACCACTACCAAGTTCAGACAGCAGCAAAAGCATTATGCATTTATTGCATTATAGTATGTGTGTAGTGTCCGTTACAAAAGAAGAATCTTGGGGGGGCCAGCATGTGGACACTGTATCTGGTATATAGTCCTTCCGCATATAGGCACACGACTGCAATTGCCTTTCTACTCTCTCGCTTTCTCTTTCTCTCCATCCATCCTTCCTTACCTTCAGAATGGGGAGTGAAAGTTTCGCGTGGTGCTTAATGCAGGATCACTGTTGTCTCCGAGCCATTTACATTTCATGTTGAATGTAAAGTCATGCATGCACATACGAGAGTTGACGCAGATTGTACCATTCTCTGTATTCTGTATCTCTGTAGCAATGTATGTAAGTAGGAGTCTACTTGTAAAGAGAGTGCATACTGAACTGTCAACATCACTTGTATTTCATGCGTAGTACTTAGAGACAGTTCACTTAACTTAAGTCACAGTTAAGTTACTGGGGGCTTGTGCTGTTCTCTCTTTAGTTTCTGTTGTTTCCCATTTAAATTCAACTGTGTGTAGTAGTAATGGGAGAGCGGGGTTACATGTACCAGTAGGAGAAATGAACAGAGCGTTGGGTGTTTTGTGTTATGTACTACTGTGATGATTGGGAAGTCACAGTGGAAACACATTGTCTGAGAGGCAGTCAACTGAATTGCCATGTAAATAAGTAAGCACAAAGAGGACACGTTTGGTCCATTTTCGAAATTTTCTGCATCAATCGTTTTTACATGCATTTCCTTTTTAGCAGAATCTAATCAATCTCCTGGTTTGTGTATACACGACGAGGAGATGACGAGCGAGAATCCATGTAAAACTATATTTCAGCAAGTCAACAGTTCTTACTTACTTTCACTAGCTGTGCGAATAGAAAGCAGTGGTACGACTCAGCAATTTACAAACACTGGTAGTACACACACACAAATAATGTTGTCTTGTAGCTAGAAACCCATTTTGCGAGAGTGAAAGTGGAGAGACTTTCACTCGCAGCTCACAGTCTTTAAATTTCACTCATACCTGTTACTACACGACAGAAGAACACACACAGAGAATTCCTATGCATGGAATTGTTTAGGCAGTGAATGCTTTCACTATTCTTCTTATAGGCTGCATTGTAATCAATTAGCGAGATAATACATTTCTATATTCCCATGAAAATACACGATGCCACATTCTATTTCACACTCGTCAATTCTCTCTCTCTCTCTCTCTCTGTGTGTCTGTGTACGTAAGAACGCTCGTGTTTATTGTAGACACATCGCAGTGAATCTTGGGTTTGTTGAGCTTGCGTTTTCATTTGAGCTTGCTTGCGCAATGATAACACATCAGAACACAAAAGACTGTGAGCACAGTACTTTAATGCTTATTAATGTGTATTAAAGTTTTGTTGCTTTCGACGTGATGTGTGAAGTCTAGAACTATGGCACTTCAAAGGGATATTTCTTCCGCTAAAGCGAACTACGTTTACCATTAATGACATTGCTAAGATACTGTGTGCATGTGTTTTAACGTGTGCACTTGTGTGTGCTGCACAGAAAGCTTCTACTATTAGCCACCCACACTGAATGGCTCTCTGTCTCTCTTCTCGCAGAGAAAGTTCCTCGATCACGCTCCACTGTCTACATTATATCCTATGTAAGACTAACTTTACGTGAACTCTCTTACTAGCCACGTCTACCTCTGGTATTTATTTCCTTTTTTGCTTCTGTCTGCAGCTAAATGATATAGAAGCGGTGTTTGTACAGAGAGTGTCGAAGAATGCATTAATTCGGTGGTAGCAGTACAAATGCCTAAAATGCTATTATTATGTCTGAACACAGGTATTAAGTACAGGCAAAATAGATACACGTGAAATTACTCACAATGAAGGCTTTAGGAGTGTGGAGGACGGCTACATTGTACGTTCTGCTCTGGGAATTTTTTAACACTTTGAAACGTTTACTTTTACACAAGTGAGTGAGTGAGTGGCGACAACGGGGAGAAAGTTTTTTTTATGTATGACACTTCAACGCAACCTTGTGTGTGTACCTAGACTTGAAAGTTTTCCTGCTGCCAACTGGCCAAACTTATCTACTTTGCAATGTTCGGATACGCTCACCCCAACAGAGACCCCTTACATGCATTTTTATATCGATGCTAAAATGCTAAACGTAATCCGTCCCAAATGCGTGTATGGCATTCAGGTTTCTGTTGTTGCCAGCTACATATAAATAATGCAGTACAATTCAGAAGAAGAGACGAAGACGCATTTAATATATTTATACGATAAATGTCAGTAGTTCAACATCTATCAGCAGTAATAGGAGTGGGAGTTTGTAAAGTAAATAAAAAAACTTGAATGAACTAAATATATAAAATAAATTCGCAGTTGTAGTACTTAAGTGACTGCTGGCATACTGAAAA
>JABASC010001881.1:0-20466 GCA_019776185.1 Plutomurus gul | reverse complement strand
ATTTTTTTGCCCGATCAAATGCCGGGTACTGAAATGTGAGCGAATGTGACTACAAAGCTACATACCTTGTAAACTGTCACATATTAATACATGGATTATTATGTTAATTCGCTATATTTATTAATAATAGAGTACTTTGATGAAACATTCTACGTTATTATTATTGCATTTCAATTCGAAGGAGGAAGGAGCACCATTTTTAGTTTCTGAAACATTGGTACCTGTGCCTATCCTTCAGGTTCAAACCTTGAACCTGCTGCACGACAATTAGAGGATGTAAACTTCAAGGGATAACAGAAAAACTGGGTTATTGTTCGGAATCCTAAGGAATTAAAATTCCTCTCTGTGTATGTACTCTGAAAATGTATTTCTCTTCTCACTGCATACATGGCGTTAATGTACCTTACTCCAGCAAATAGTAAAAACTTTTATAACCAGGGGCGGAACTTACAAATAGTCAGATACTTGACTGTGTATATTGTCTTATTATTATAACTAAGGGTTTTGGTACAGACATCATTGGCTTCCCCCACTCTTTGTATGTTGTTGTATGTTTATAATTTTTATAAACCGAAAGAATTTACAGTGCAATAGTATAGAAAAGTGTTGAGTGCAGTGGACTTAAATTACAATACAAATACTAAAATATATCAGCTGCAGATACATTAATGATTTTAAGTTGAATTAGTCTCTCCAATTAGTGTGTTTGTGCATAGTAATCAGTTAAGTAGTATCAGTGATATGATGAGCGGTTGACTTCAGTTGATGGAAAAAAGCCAAACAGGTACGTTGGGGATGTAATGTGATGACGGAGTGAAAAGTTTAGAAGAGGGTTCAATTCAATGTTGTTGCTAGCCCGCTTATTACTAGCAACAATGCCAGCACATGAACTCTGTAGCAGAGAAAACATTTTATGCTACCTATGTATTACAACATTAAGCATTTGTTCAGTTAAGAAGAGAGGAGAGAGAGTGCATAACTGAATCTATCTGGTAAAGGTAGGTTGGAGATTGTGTACGTGAAATCATTGCCTACCCTAAGGTAAAGTGTGATCCAATAAAAATTCCTTAGATGCCGAACCAGTATAGAACACACACATTCTCTCCTAACTTACATTTCGTGGCTTTGCTTGGTATGTTTGCTTAGTAAGCTGCATGCACCACATTTTAATACAACGTATGCACTGCATGCTTAGCATTTGGTGTCGACATTCAGCTGTAATGTTTGCTGCATAACTGGTACGTAGGAAACTCGTCTACTAGAATTTCTACCTACCCATATGTATCAATCCACAGTCATATGGCTAGATTAACACTGAACAATTGACTGTAGTTTGTGCTACGGGTGACAGTTAGCTCCTAGAAAAAGACTTGACGCAGATTGAACGTTCCGAATAAAAATGTAAAAATATAGTTGGCTTCAGTTGACAAGTATTACAACCAATGCAATGTTTGAAGTATGTATGTATGTATATTTACACAGACTGACTTCCAATTAAATGAATATTAATTCTTTAGGAGAAATGAGAAATATTAACTATAGCAATAGTACATACGCAAGAATTACTACCCATTTATTTACGTATGTACATTGTGAGCGCTTTAAGTATCCTGGACTCAGGACTTTTGTCTGACTTGGGCTTAACGGATTTGTATTTGTACTCTTTTGAACTACCAAATGGCAAATTTGATGTTGAAGAATCCAATGACTGAGACTTGTCTGAATATTTTGGGACATTTAGTAGATTAAAGCAGAATGAATGTGTGGGACTTATGTGTCATCGGGACAGAAATGTCAGCGACTTAAAGCATATTCAGGACACAAGTGCCGTCCTCCACTGAACAACTTTTCCATGTATTGTGTTTTAAGCCATTAGTGTATGTAATGGGAAATGCATTGCAGATCCTAGATTTTCCCACGCTAGCTATGTATATAAACGGCAAGATATTACTTGGATCACTCGTACTGTATGCGAAGGCACATTCATAACGTACGTGTACGTGGCCTGTTGACTGTAGACACATATGTACGAATGTACCCCGTAACACTGAATCCTCTATTAGTGCTACTTTGTACGTGTTAAATGTTGATGTTACTCAACTCTCCACTGCTGATCTCCTCCGCAGTCGTTAAACATTCAAGCACACCACCACATACATTCACCAGATGATTACTTCCCTACACTCACTCTCGGAGTACAGAATATTACAAGTGAATTCCACTTTGTCTCTTAAAGCAATATTCTGAATGCATGTATTCGATTAGTATTTACCCTATTGTTGCACCTAGTAGTGCTGATGATGGTACTGTAGTCGGATTTTTTATGCTCAGCACTTAAGGAGAACTGTACACGTGTATTAATATAATTTCCATGTAACTGGCTTTCATGTCATTTACATTACACATGCACGCATAACGGCCCATCACTTCATTGAAAAGTTGGTTGTCGGATATAATACATTTTCCTATAGGTATGTACATAAATACGTTAGAGTTTTGGTGTCCTTCTCATCGCATTTGTTTATTTAGCGAATTCTGTAACATAGGTTAGCCACACATTCCTGGCATGCATCTTTTTCTTTTCTCTCAATAGAAGTTCTTTTTGCATGACTTCAGTGGGTACACATCTTTTCGCTCTGGAGGAATGTGTGCGGATGAAAGGCGT
Organism: Plutomurus gul; assembly: GCA_019776185.1. Classification (NCBI taxonomy): domain Eukaryota; kingdom Metazoa; phylum Arthropoda; class Collembola; order Entomobryomorpha; family Tomoceridae; genus Plutomurus; species Plutomurus gul. The sequence goes on along the minus strand of JABASC010001881.1, from coordinate 17,801 downwards.
GTGCATATTTAAATTAGGAGGCATCTACATCTCTATTACCAATTGACTGTTTGACGACTCCGTCTTTGCACCCGGATCATTGTACCCTAAATATTTGGCATGTGGAAATTTAATTGTGAGAATCTCTATTTTATTACAGTATCCACCTCATACATCATCATTTCGTGTCGTGAAACGTCTATACATATGCATTATGTCTGTGACTAGTAGTAGGTAGTAGGTACCTATATGTATGTAACGTCCTTAAACTTTTCTCTACTGATTTCGATTTCACATGCAAGCTGTGTTCTGACAAATCCCATTGAATAGTTTTCACATTTTTCCACTAATACTGTCTTACACTTTAGTGCTGCATATCCATATATACTACAGTAAGTAGTAAATGCAGAATGAACTCAATATAAAGATCAACACAGCTCATCGTGGTTGTTGAACGAACAATACGACGATGACTCGTAGCAATTTTGCCTCTGTTGTTTGAGTTACAAAAGTTTGAGAAGTCAGCTTATAAGCTCCTTTGCATCTCATCATAATACATTATAATAATACATGACTATGACTTGGTTAAAGTCATATTGTCCATTCATTGAATGCAGTCTTTCAATCGACTGCTAGCGTTGATATTTAGATTCGGTTTAACGTTTAATCTTCCTCTCCTCTATCTAGGTATTTATGTCTCACTCTCCTCGCTGCATACGGTTTTGTAAAAGTGTTCCTGTGTCTATTTATTCACGAAATGTACGGTACTTGATTCAAGCATCTGCTGTTGGTTAGATTTTTTCAGAAAACTGAAAAACTACACGAGAAAAGCCTTTGTCATTGTGTTGCATTTTGGAAGTAGATACCTATAGTGTGAGGGGACTCTTCTAAGGGTGCAGCTTTTTTGAGTGCACACATGCAAATGGTTCAGAGAACTGATTCGACAGCTTCACCCTGCTGCTACTCTATTTGTTTTGTAGCTTTGGGCGCATGGGGTTGATTCTGATTTGGTTTGATTTGCCGGCATGACCAGGTATTAACATTGTTTGTGTAGTCTGATTAACATTAGAGAAACTGACGTTGTTTCACAGTTAACTGAATGACTTCGCTTAACCTGTCTCAATGGCATTTAGTTATTGTCCATTAGCGGAGATGTTTGCTTTTCATTCAAAAGAAAATGCTAGACGAGGAAGAAAAACTTGGCGGAAAAAGGAGTAACTTGTGTGATATGAATTTTTTTGAAACCATAAAACAATTAAATAGGTGGTACAATGAATAAACCAATTTAAAAATCAAGTGCCAGTCAGTAAAATCTGTGACACCAATACAAACCAATAATTACGTTGAAAATGGGAGATACATAAGGATTAAATTTTATCGGGCTCTGCGAATTATTTTCACGGATAAGGTTTTATTGACCAATCAGTTCATATCTGTAAGTATAGTTTCTGGTAAAAGTATAAATACGTGCTTTAAATGTAATGAACTGTAAAGAGATCCGTGCTAGATATTAAGCATTCATCCATTGAATGCAAGTGGAGTCATGACGAGTTCTTTTCTCTCTTCAGTCCTAGAGTGTAGGGTTTATGAGGATGACAGGTATGGTAATGTGAATCAGGGATGCAAGCCTCTCATTTGTGAGCGAGTGAAGATTGAGAGCTAGGAAAAACCTAAATTTTAAATATTGAATGTTTGCCCCCGGCTAACGGCTAAATACGCTTTAACAAGTGGGAAGAGATAAATAAATAAGTTGTGATTTAAGTGTTAATTACTGCAGTTGTATAAATGTGTACTATTCTACTCCATGCTTCTCAATTAAATGCTTATTCGTAGTACAAGGGTTGATTGAAAATTTATGTTTTCTTTAAAAAGTGGCTAGCTTCTTGTTGGTAGCAGTAACGTGAATACTAATAGTAGTTCATAGGATTTAGATAGGTAGCTAAGTATTCTAATGATCGTTAGTTAGCGGCAGGAATTTGGGAGGGTGTTTATTGTGTGTTTACATAAGATTTCCATTGCCAATTGCAACAGTACAGTTGTGTACATTCCCTGCATTAGTATATAATTATTTTTTCCTCATTTTGTGTAAATTATTTTACCTGAATACCTACATACATAATGAAGCTTTCTTGGAACATTCATATTCAAATTTTTCAAATGTCTTATTATTGATAGCATGTAGTATAAAGATGATTCGGCTAGCAGCAGATTTTCCGCTCAATTCGTTTTAGACTATGGTTCTTGTAGTACATAGTATAGATGAAATGATGAAACAGTTGTTATTACTCCACATAGTCCAGCGTTAGTTATTATAATCATTTGTTCCTTCAAAGTGTGTTCAACTCCGCCTTACAAATACACGGCAGACACATGTTGGATAACAGAAGTGGAATGCCTGAATTGAAGATTAAATCAATATGCGTACAAGGATGCTGCTGCTGCCCTTCCCGATCATCCACTCCGCATACAAGATGCATTGGCTGGTGGGTAGTCAATCAGTTGGGTACTTGATGTTCAGTTAGCCGTTGGCTTGCTTAATCGTTAGGCCTCTAAACTGCTGCCTACCTAACAGCAAATGTACTAGGAGATGCTAGTATTTACATTATATTTGTAACTTGTTGAAGCAGAATATTCAGTATGAAAATGGCTATCTATTTATCTGTACATTGTCCTGTTTCCGTAAATGCCCTGTAAATACTTTTCGTTTCTCTACCTGCAGATAATAGGTACACTGTGCTCTCAACAATGAGAAACTCTCGAGAATGCACGGAAAGTGAAACCAGTTCTAAATTTGAATGAAGAGTAGCTTACAGATGTGTTTTCAACAAGTCGAGAGTCGTCACAGTGTAGAATGACGGGGTGGTTTCGATAAAAAAGTGAAATATTTCACTTGATGATTTAAATACTACTTTAGCAGGTGATATTCTTGTAAATTTTGCAAATAATTTAAATATTTTGTAAAGTGAAATGTAATCTTAAAGGCTGGCCGCGATATCTTTATTAGCATAGTAGTATGGGCCAGGAAATTAAAATTGTAACGATCCGTTGACATTAGTAGTTAGTACATTATAAAAGGCTGTTGTGTTGTTGAAGTGAGGAGTGGAGCTTGTGGAATGCACATACAGCACGACAAAGGCAAGCTCTATGGTATGTAGTATGTAGTGCAATAAATGATGAATGAACGCCAGTAATTACGAATGCATATGACCTGCATACGTACGTACATAATTCATCCGTCTCGATTTTGTTTATTTACAATTGGCGAGTTCAGATCAGACGTCGTACCCCACCTGAAGTGCTTTTGCTAAAGTACACAGAGATCAATAGGCCGCAAGCTTTAGTAGTCTTCGAGAATTGCAAGTAATTGATGAATAATTGCCAATGGCAAGATACAAATTCTGAACAAGATAAGATACGTGCATGAGTAGTAAGAGAGTAGCTGCACTTTTGATTTTCTCACAGCCGATAGAATGGAATCTCATTTTGCATTAATAATTTGATGAGGCTGACTTTGTTTTGAGGTTGTTCGTAGCATGCAACTTCCAATCAGTAAACACATTTGCTTGGAATTTTGATACACACAGACATTCATTTGAACAGTGCACTCATGTACTAAACTGGTAGACATACATATCCTCGTATTATTTGGTCCTAGCAGTTTAACGATTCGTCTCCAATGTACTTACTTACTTGTTCAGATACTTTATCGAGACTTTAGGTGGCCATATGAAAGAGTAAAGCTGAGTTGCTCTCTCTCGCTTCATCGCTTTGATTGTCGATATCTTGCAAAATTGAAAGTGATGGCATTGCAAAACTGTTTTTTGCCCTTTATGCGGGTCGGCTGACTGACTTGTCGATCGATGTGGTAGACAGAGTCAACTTTGTTTTTTATACAAAATGTTGCGTTATTTCCAATCAGAATGTTAATTGCTACAAAATACTGTAACATACGATAGTTCACATGCTTTCCGTGGTTTCTGGAAAATTCCAATGCCGAATCTTTTACATTCCAGCCAAAACCAGCAACAATACATTATAATGGATAGTATAAACGATGATCTTCTTCAAATTACAAGAATCAGTGTCAAATAATATAAAAAGAGTTTATGGTAGGAATGAAGTAAATAGAATTGATGTTGAAGTGCAAAGCAGGAGCTGTACCACCTTTCACCAAAATCCTGCTGAGAGATTTCATTTGAGAGTTCAATAGNTGAAGTGCAAAGCAGGAGCTGTACCACCTTTCACCAAAATCCTGCTGAGAGATTTCATTTGAGAGTTCAATAGTGCCGAAATGTGAGAAGCTCTTTTGTGTCATTCACGTCAAATAAAATCAAGCAGTTAAAGGTAGCCGCTTCTTATGGCTTTATTGTTTTACCGAGTTTTTAAAGTGCATCGCACTGATTGTTTCAATCTTTGTATCCTTTTATTTGTCATTTCAGTATTCTTCCTTGGAGACGACCCTCTTGCTATTACCCCATGTGCAATGTAGTTGTATTAGTTTAGGTTGCTACTTTGGACTTGAATTTTTCAATTTCTTTGGGTAGCATGTTGTACAAACTTTTGTGTGCATTGAGAGATTGTACAAGGTATGTGTCGCTTGTTTCTGGCTACGTAGGTATGGAATTGCTTGTTTTGATGTATTATTCTATTGAACTTGAACTAGCAGGAGGAGAAGGATGAAATAGATGACAGACTCAAGAATGTTATGTAAGTGTAGCTACGTATGTGTAGATATCATGTCTGCGAGTCTGTAACTGTCGTTTCTTTTTAACATTCGCTCACACAACAACCAGCCTTGCCGGCAAATAGCAGACGATGGTGAAGGCGAATCGAGAGCAACTTGTCTACTAAGGAGAATTATTACTGCGCAACAGGTGGAATTTCGATTCATCTGGTTTCTGATTTTGCATTCGTATATCATCTATTGTTATTATATCAAATTTTTATTCTCCTAAATCAAATCATCTGAGAAACTGTTAGCATAGTAATATTTTCATGGCTATCACCAGAGCACTCTCACACTAGGCTTGTGTTATGCGAAGAAGAGGTGTGAGCAAGATGAGTCTAGTTTTATTTTAAGATATTCCTATAATTTCATTTAAATATTCGATACAATAATAGTATAAGTTGGTCGTACTTGAACTGATGAATCTGATCATTAGCATTTTCTTTTGCGGTTCGGCCGAGACAAAATTCCATTGTTTTTAATTAGAGTTAATCACTAATGGAGTAAATGGGAAAAGTTAAGGTGAATTAAACACGTTCAATTTTGAATACGCTGAATCAGGTTTTTTCTTCGACTTGACAGAGTTGGCAGACATAGTGGCTACATTGTTGCGCTATATAAATAAGACAACAGCATTCCATTAGTTGTATTAAATTGCTGGGGCTTGTCTCGCCTGTACAATATAGGAAGTGTAGTTGGTTGACTTTGGCTAATAAAGGTTGAATTGTTTTCAGTTGAGTTGAGATTAACTAGAAAGATTAAGATTCGCAGTGCATTTTCTAGCGTTACATAAAGTAAATACATAGAGCATGTAGAGTGGAGTGAAGGAGTGTGGTGTGGGGTTGTAACTCTCTCAAGAGGGAAATGAATGAAGCGCATTGCATTGAGCCAGTTCGCTTGCTGCTGACAGTATTTGGGAGGAAACGAAGATGAGACTGACTGCGACGTATAAGTATAATAGCATACTTTTATGCGTACATTGTATGCAGCGGCCTATAGTGTGTCGTGTACTCGTGTACCTACCAAATGCATACAGTCATACAACAGCGAGAAGAATCACCAGATGAACTAAATGTTGCAGGTATCTCTACAAGCTGAATGGATTAAAGATACTGAAAGTACATCAAACTATCACGCTACATAATCCTCTCTGATAGTGAGTGAATGATGAGCGAGGTAGAGTGCGCACTTATTTTACGTTACTTGGGGGAGGGGTGTAAGGGTAAAATCGATGGAAACATCTGGCTATTTACTAACCTGACAAAGTATAAAAGATTTGAAACGTTATTGGCCTCTCTGGGAATTTCTAAGGGTGAAAGTACTTGTTTAGAGAATAGGGAAACCTACTGATTCAGTAGAATCTATCGCAAGAATTCCTTGAAAAGGGGTGGATTGAAAATTTGTGAAATCAGTATTACATGATAAATACATGCTCCCTAAAGCATCGGAGTATAAATGAATGAGACTGTTGCGCAGCATGCCCTCTTGTCTGCAATTGGAAGCGATGGAATTTTACGGATATGGATGGAGTAATTTGTTAGATGTATTATATATCTTTGTGAGTTACGCGTGTATGTATGTACTACGCGTGTAGGTTACGTTTTCCAAGAGTATCATTGTAGGTTCTGTGCTTTGCCTGCAACAACTGATAAATTGTGAGGGAAAATATACACCACGCAAATACGCTTATCTTATTGCTAGTATTTGCGATTGCATTCTAAATGCAATGCATGCCTGGCCATCCGGATTTTATTTTTGTCTGAGTGATACTGACAAGTTACTGTCTGCCTACTGGATTTTATTATTTTATGTTGTAGAGAACTTTTATGCTGGCAGAATCGAAAACTTAGACTTTGACCACTGTGCATAATAAAGTTCAGAAGTAAATGCTGGGCAAACAAGATAGACATTTTGCGTCTTGTACAAGAAAGAAGTAGTAAAACATTCAGCATTACCTGATTCTGCTCTGCTCGGATATTAGTCTCATTTGACTGAATTCTACATAAGGTGTGCATTTCGTAGTTCAATTCACGTTGCTAAATTCAAACAAAACGTAATATCGAATCGACAGCAACATAATGAATTCATGCGCTTGGTTGGAAGGACATCCATTTATAAATGATGTTTATATGCAAATGTATTTAAAAGTCATGTATAGTGAATAGTGGCATAAGCAAGAACCCGTAGGTGACGTGAAATTCTTGTTCAGGTGTTTTAATGCCATCATTAAGTACATAATTAGTATTGGGTGGTGATTATTATCTCGACAAATTATCTCGGAATATCCTTACCTCTTTCTGTGTACGAAGTATTCCCTTAAATGGATGCAAACTATATTTAGGTTATATTGAAAACATGGAAAATATTTAACTATGGTTTAACTATCCAAACAACGCCTATTTGTATAGTATGAAAATATCTGATGAGCAAAAAATTGTAGCAAACTTTATGGAGAGCCCGCATAGCATATCGGGGTTTTGTAAAAGGGAGGTTTACTGATCGTTGTAAGACCTTGTTGAGGAATTCGAGCATGAATAATTGTCAGCATTAATTGAAAACGAATAGAGTGCAACAGGTATAGACAGATCGCTTTACTTACTCACTGTTCACAATGAATCAAGAGAAAGGATGAGTGAATTGAAGCATTCCTGGTGAGTTTGCAAAGATGTTTCAAGCAGGATGCGTCACTCGAATGACTTAGATACTCACAATCGCAAGAGATTCGCTTCGAATCACAGAGCTCACGATGTAAGTAAGGTGCGGAGATGTAATATACTTACTTTGGCCTGGCTGAATATACTCAACGTACAGGGTGCACCGCAAACTTTCCCCTTGAGAGTGTGTCTTGGTACATTTCGTGTTAGGTAATTACAAATTAGGAGCCTTCGACATCTTTCAGATTAAATATTGTATATAAATATTAGTGTAATATCTCTACAGGTATGTGAAAACCGCAGGTAAAATATATTATTTGAATTTGTTGTGGTAAACCTTTAAGTAGGTATACCTATATAGGTATAGATTGCTAATTAACTGTCTCGTTTTGCGTGGTATAAACATTTTCATATTCTGGCATATTTTGTTTATATTGGCCTGTTGAGTGAATATTACATATGTGTACAATAAGGTTTGCAATTATTGCAACATGCTACCCTGTACTACTACTAGGGGAGTACAGTTGATAGCTGTTTTCCTATGTAGATGGTATATCCATCGTCTTTCCTACCGTTTCACATTCTGGTTTTCGTTCCTTCGTTGCCGAGCAGTGCAAAAATGCCAAATTGAAAAACTAGTTGGTATTTGCCTGTAAGAGTAATTGCAAAGGGTTAAGCAAAGGCGGTATGTAGACATTATTCTAAAATAAGTACGTGATTAAATAAGCGTGTGATGTCCATTTTTGCCAGGTTAGAATAACGAGAAAGGTAAGCAAGCGATATCTGAATTACGTAAGATCTGAATTATTTCATGTCAGTTGGTGAAGTGCCCAGTGTACTGCGTGACATTTCGTGACATTGGCATTGCGTTTATGCTGTGTACTTCATTAATTCAAAAAGAAAAAGCTATCTGTTTATTATGAATGAATAATAATTCAAGTATGTGCGTTGTACAAAGTACATGTGCGAAATAATTGCCAACTCAAGTGGATTCCTTTTTGTTGAAAATGTGTACTTTGAGGAAGTATTGGATACCCAAAGTGCAGATGACATTATTTCTCCCCTATTTGCCCCATTTTTTGTTATAAACAACGCTCGCTTTCGCTTTCAATTTACTTTTTGCATCAGACTTTAATCTATGTTACGTTATTGTAATCGAAGACAAAGGGTAATAAAGATGACGCACTAAGTAGCAACTGTTGAACTTCTCCTTACACGGAAAACCAAATGCTCCGAGCTGGATTTATGAGTCATACAAAAAACAAAGCTCTTAAGGAATGAAGAAACAAGAACTCTGATGTTTTCGTAAATGTGGGTTTTGTTCAAAATGATGATACGGTATCAGCGAATGGTGATATTTTGACCAAGCCTGACTACAGAATAACCTTACAAATGAATGATCTGGGATACACAATGTATAGGGTTTTATGACCCTGCGAATCTAGTGCTTACCATTGTATGTAAACGCAATGTAAAAGTTTTTGTTTACAGAAGAAAGGATGGACCACCTGAAATTCGTAAAGAAAAATGCTGATTTTGACGTTGCAGAGAATGTTTTGATTAATTTTGATTCACGATTCACAGTATCATTGTCACATGAATCTTAATAAATAAACCCACGTAACGTAACTTTCCGTGTTTATTTGATGTCTAATATGTTACAGTACGTATCGATTATTAGTAAGAACAGTTTTCTTCATACGTTATCAGTTAATGCAAACATATGACATTTGGGCATTAACGCAATTATGCGGAGAATTTTAACAATGTTTAGCCAAAATACATATACCTAGATAAAGGCTTGAATGTGAAAGTGTCTGAATGCTTCCGGTTATCTTAAATGCATACTAACCAGTGGTTACATTTTTTTAAATTAAGTTCATAAAGTAAATTTCCTCAGATGTAGCTCATTGAATTCTGTGGTCCATTTATCTTTATAATGTCAGTTTACGAAAGAAAAGGGTATTAAATTGAGCTAATGTCAAATCGATAATATGTTCTTCAATAAATACATACCGATTTTCGGTACGCCCTGTAACATATTAATTGTATCATGCCAGCTTAACCTTGCTTTCATTTTACTAATTCTACGTGTGTTTCACTTTTGATGGCGAACTTCACAGAATTCAGTACCCTCACCTCTAGATTGTACACTTTTACCACGTCCGTGTTGTACAGAACTGGTGAAAATGAGTTGCCTTTCCTATTCTAATACTTCCTTCCACAAAAATTGCCATCTTGCTTCATGTTTAGCAGTACCAACACTCGAAAGGGTAATGATCTGACAGCTAAGCTCATCCGATACGACTTCTGTTTCCAGGGGTTGTGCATTGAGAATTTCAAAAGGTCCAAATAGTAGAAAGAAAAAAGAAATCATACTTAACTGTGGCAACAAGAAACAAGTCTAAGATCCTGCTGATTTCGTTTTAAAGGTAGTATCCCAAATACTTTTATAACAGTGAACACGTGGAGGGATATAGACGTATATTACTAACAATTATGTTGGCACAGCAGAAACCTGAAATGAAATTATTGTGGAATAAGCAATAGCACAATTTCCTGTGGTAAAATTGAAATTAATTCGAATAATTTATCGTAATATGTAATGGAGTAAAGATTTGAAGCGGGTGGGCCACATTCAATTTTCCGTTTTACTACGTACTATCCGTAATAATATACATTACAACTTTCCTGCTCCGATGTTAAGTTACTTTTTCCGAGTAAGTAATTTTCTCCGTAAAGCAATCACACAACAAAAGGAAGTTAATCGTCATCCCCTTCATTGTTAATCCTACAGTTACAAAATGTTACACAAGTCAGAGTGATTTTTTTGATCCATTACACATTGTTTTGAATGATTGTTTTTTCAGCTATCTCTAATTCATAAGCTTAGATCAATTTGTCTCCCACTGATTGACTTTCTGTTTTTATGTCGGGTCGTGATCGAATCAGTTTGATAATGTTTTATAAGTAATAACTAATCAAATTTCCGGAAGGTTAAAAAACTAATCCTTTGTTTTTACCTTCACGGTATCTCGGTATCTCTTTTGCATGAATTCAGTATCATACGAATCGTACCTAGTTCCTCGACAATCTGTGTCAAAGCAAAAACGATGCCTTACTACGAATGACATAATGACTCCTTAACTTGAATTTAGGATTCATAATTATAATACGTACCCACGGCCGAGCCATACAATAATTGGGTTTCTGCTTGACGTCTACTTTTAAAAGTTAAGACATTACCTTTAAATGGAATATCTCGGCCACAATATAAGCAAAGAAAACAATGTATTCAAAAAAAATATCAACTCTCATCACTTTAAGATATTTAAGCAAAAATTTAACACCAAAAAATCGGCGGTTTAGGTGTGCATACAGAACATTCTGCTGATTATAAGTTGGAAGAGAAAGTCCCCACAATTCTATACTAGAATGTTTGGAGCCTTTAGCTGTATTGAATTGAATTTTGTTACGCGCAAATGATTAGCTCAGAGACTTTGTTTTGACATTTAATTACTAGCGTAACAAGAAGACTTTTCAGTTCGTGATGTGGTGAAATTATGCTGCCTGTTTTTGTGTTTAGCTTGTCACTATTAAGCATCCTCCACTGTATCCCATTGGAGTGGGTTTCACACACTCAACCACATCATGTGTTATCATGCCTACACTGGCTCTTAACTTGTTTGCTCCCCGCTCCGAGTCAGTCAGTGATACGACGACATGTCCTTGTGTAATGGTTCAGCTGAAAGTTGAGGGTCCTAGTCCAGAATTGGGGGTCGTGCAGTGTCATAGCCTGGGAAACAAAAATTCCCATGCAAAGGATGTGTCGTTTAGAGCTCGGTGTTGTTCGTGTGACGCAATTTAAAAGACCCTTGGCATGTTGAAATAAAATTATCGATTCAATGTGTAGGTTAGATTGTTGATACGGCTCCAAGGGTGACTCTCCCTTTCTCTGTTGCAATACTAGTCTGCCTTTTTATTACATGTCCTTGTCGACCCATGCCCCTGCCAGACCTTACTCTATTCTTCCACAAATATTTCATAAAGCCGGAGGTCCAACAAGTTACTGTCTACAAGAGTAAAATAATAAAATATTAAAAGGTTCAGCTGGAATAGATAAATAAATTGGGGACTTGCAGAATTCTAATGCGTAGAAGTTTTTGACATTCGCAGTAGTTTAAAAGTTCTGTAGTACTCCAATGCAAATTATAAATTGCATGATGTTCTGGCCGGCTGTTGTCGTTTCTTTCACCCTTTTGAACCAGCACTGCATTGGTAAACACGTAGACAGCGCTCACATATTATGGGAAGTGTGTTGTGCAGGCTGCCATTACAGTATTTCGAGCTCTCAGTTCGTTTCTTGTTTTAGTGTATAAATACGTAGTTTTCTATTGCGTGTGAAAGTTCACATTTTCCTTGCCGTCTCACGAAGACTTGCACACTTGCAAGACAGAAATGGATTTTTTGGGTTAGTTTGCTGTGTTAAGCGTGTGAATGCGAATGAGTGACAGTACTATGCAATCAACTGACATCATACATATAGTAGCCAAACAAAGACACGTTTACTTACGCTTATATGTACAAGTCGTGTTTTCAATGCTGCCTTATCGTCTTAAGACGTGTACATGTGACCTGTGGTAAGTATAGGTTTATGCACTCTTACTTGCACACATACACGAGTAGGCATAAAAATACATTACTCTGTTAAAGTAAATGATATATACTGCTACTATATATAGAGGTGGTATATACATAGCGCTCTTTCTTGTCTTCTTGATAAAAATATAAGTGATGCATGGGAAAATAAACAGAGTTTGGTAAGATGGAACATTGACACACTACCACTCACAATGGGAAAGCTAAAAGATATGCCTCTTTGGCGTAGTATTGTCTGTGTGTAATGACGGATTTGAGTGTAAAAGCTGCTTTGTCGTTTGTAGGTAAAAGAGCTGCGAGCCGCTGCACAGTAATCATAACACGGAGGCTACTAATGGTTATGGTTTGATGAGTTCGCGTTTACATTTCAGAGTTTGTCTTGGGAGATCAGTGTTTTGTCTAGTCAAAGTAAATTCTCCTGAATGTGTGCAGAGTAATCTTTGCATGTGTGTATAATCAGGGTGGAGAAACAATACGATATTATTCTTTTGCGTGTGCTGTCTTAAAAGGAATGTCTGTTCCAAGACAAAATAATATCAAGTCAGTGATACTATGACTGTACAGATAGTCGTAAGTAGCTTTAAGGCTGCCGTTTCTACTTAATAGGGATACGACTAGATTTTACGTGCAGATTTGCTAACCGGTTTGTTTTGGACTGGACCCTTTTTGGCCTATATTTAAGATATATTCGGAGGAGCGTCTTCCAATCGTTCGGATTCAGATGCGAGTAGCATGTTCGAAGGGTGTGGGAAAGTTTTCGATTGCATTTGTGTTGTTACACTTTGTCCATTAAGTATTCAGGGAGCAAGATTAGTGGAGGTCGGGCGGCTTGTTAGTTTCTTTCAATTATTCCTAGCTTCGATGTAGGTTTAAGATTCTCATTTTCCTCACTCTTGTCAGTTGAGTCTGATACAGTAATTAGATCATTTAAAAAAGTAATTTAATCTGATTATCAAGCTTTTCTTGTCAGGATAATTCAGTCTTCTCGTGTAAGTCCACAAAAACTCGGCTCGTTTTTCTACTAATACCGAGAGAAGTCACAGTCACGTTTTTTCTGTTACACAAAGCGTTATTGCCGATCATCAATTAATAGCGGTTCAAGGAACAGTTTCATGCTCTGACACATGTACGATAAAATGCTTTATCTCGACGGCAAAAAAACGCTGACTTTCTATCAAACTGTGTTGAATTCTGAATGTTTTGTACAGGTTAGCATTTTCATTTTGACTGTTTCATGCATGTTAGGTACCTAATTAAAGGTAAAATATTGTAGTCGTTCGGTTGAACGCAGCAGAGAGACTGTGTAGTATTGAGCCAACAGCCTACACACGTTTTCTGTAGAAAAGTAGTCTCTCACTAGTCAGTTGATAGGACACTACTACGTTGTAGTCATTAAAGCCAACAGAAAACAGAACACTTCTGTTGGTTATTATAATGAATATTGATCATGCGTTATGTCAGTACTTGCACGTTTGTAAGACCGGTGCGCGATGCGGTGACGATAATATTTTCTGTACATGTAGTCTGTCTGTACAAATAGTGGATGTACATTTACAATCAGCAAAATTGAGTATTCTCTCCTTACTAAACGTAAACTAGGTATTATGTATTACAGAATTTATCTTGACTGCGTTCGTTTGTGATAGGAAACAATTGCGAAAGTGAGTTGTGTCGTCTAGAGCAGAATGTTTTGTTTACTTTTGCACATGTATCTGAGCATGTACATATATTTACGTATACATACGAACATGTGAGATTGTGGATGTACAATGTTTAGTATATTGGCAAAAATAATTACTTGTCCGACCGAAATGCTGTAAGTTTGGGTTGGTGACGTTTGTGACGACGAGTCTCTGGTAAACAGAAATCATTGCACACACCACTTATCACACGTTCACTATATGTATATGCGCTGACTGGCACCTGCCTAATCAGCAAGCAAGGTATTTTCTCAAGATTTAGGGTTAAATCTATATAAATTATCTAAAAATTTTAACTCCTTTTTGCTGTATAACATTGTTAGACAGGAATGTATTATGTGCTGCTGCTTGTTTAGCTTACTTTGTTTATGAATGTAAAAACACTATCTCTTTTCTAGGAATTCACCGATGTTGATATACACGCATTTAAGTACCACAGGATCTAAACAAGAAAAATGGAATAATATACATTATACTGGATCTAAAGAGTGTGCGTACACTTGCTAGTGATATATGTAATCTTTATGTAAAGTGCTGATCCTGGCCTAAGTGTTCGAAAACTATATTGTGCACTTATAAAAATGAACAAAGTGTCATAGACTATACATTCAGAATCAATTTGCAGAAGTTGGATTGATAAAGAAACATAATCGATGAACTCTTCGAATATTTGAATAGAGAAGTCAGCTCTCTGGTGCTGTAGTTGTCAGAGTAATGTTTAGTACGGTGTTCGTACTTATAATGTGCACATTAGCGTGTATATCTGTACTCTAGCAGATTATAATGCATGTGTTAATTAACAAGCGGTACGGTACGAAGTACGATGTCGTAAATTTTCGCCTTTTCCCCAGCAATTTATATTGTTGAAGAGTGAGCACACAGTATGCATGTTGCAATTAGTCACCTGTTTCTGTGCTTTCTTTAAAAATGTAAGTTGCATAGCTTAAAGTAAGTGGGCATTTCGGAAGAATGCTGCTGCTCTTGTTACACCAGAAGTCAAAAGTTGACTGGACTTGCACTTTATTACATGAACTGTAATAATCAGCAGCGATAGCGTGCTGTTTAGACTTGCGTACCTGCTCCTACATACTGCCGATGCAATAACGAATTCCAAGCGGACATGACATGGGAATTCGGTCTTGTCCGTCTTACAGATGGAAACGAAGTGGCTACAAAGAGAAACGGCCAAGTCAGGGGACAACAACACAAGGTCTTTGTAGGATAAAGAGACGTGGCCGCGGCAGACCGGTAGACCAGCTTCACCTATGGCTCGGCGTCTGCTTCTGTGTCCTGACCTTTACTTTAACGAAAGTTACCTTTAACTAAAGTCGTGTAAAGGAATAAAATGTACATCTGGAAAAGACTGCATTCAGAACGTGCCTTCAGTAAAAAATGATCGACAGGTGTGTAATAAGTGCAGTTTTTTTCCTTTTGGCCAAATGTTGACTCCAAGAGAGCTGCTGCTGCTGCTGTTCTTCTTCTTCTTCTGTTCAGAGAGTAGATCAGGTAGTCACAGAGTGAAGTCGGACCGGGCTAACGATGGGAAAGGTGGCTGTTGTGAGTTGGTCCAGTCAGTCTCACTTGCCTGATGCCGTCTCTAGATGCAAAGTTCATGGCACGAGCACGAGTTCAACTCTCGTTTGTTGAGTTCCTATTACTTGATGTGTGTGTGCGTACGAACGAATGTATCAGTATAGTAATCGTCGAAGCGCACAGAATATCTCCACACTAATAAAATATACAAGACAGTAGTTTTCTTACTGTATGCTATGGAGAAGCTCAGCATCTTGAATCTCAGTGGACCAGATGATATTGGAACAAGTACAAGTAGTGGTGCTGCTGCATGAAGTGCGTATTAGTATGTATCTATGTGGCTGGTTCTCACTCACTGTGCAGCAGATATAAAGATTTGCTGTATATGTGTGTGCTGAAGATCTTTACATTAGATGAGATGACCATCTGCCGTCCTGTGCACCTTCATTAACATAGTCAAAACCAAAACAAGGGAATTTCGATTCAATTCAGTGCTACAAAGCGCATTGTTACATGATTCCTATGGTGGATCTGCAATTTATTCTACATTTTGGCTTGATGTTTGACCGACCGTCTTAGTAGCTACACAGTGTACTGTAATGGAAATGCACATTATAATGTAACGTCGAGCCATTTGTCGGTTGCCATTCTGCTTGTCTGTATTCTGCTGTGTTGTGTGCACGTTGACGATGAAATGATCTCGGAGTTCTCCTGTTAAAGCAGCTAATCTAGAGCCCATTGAATTATTGAAGCGAGTTCAGTGTGCAGTCACTTTCAACTCAGCCAGTCCGGTGTTCATCTGTCTCTCATTGTTTTCTAAGTATCTTTGTTGGCTAGAGGCTTGATGGTGTACGTGATTTGGTAGAGTAGGAGCCGGCTGGCAGGAATTCTCAGTAGTGGTGTGGACAGGTAGGGTAAATGGTCAAAAACTAACCAGGGAAGATTACTGGTACACCATATGTGATTTGATGGTAAAATGGTCACCTCTGGCTTTGACTCTCCAAAGAAAGTTCAGTGTTCAGCTGATTTCTATAATATAATCACCCGAAATTATCTGATATGCATATGCCAGGGATAACTTAATTGTCTTCTCCGTTGTTATATAGAACCACTATACAGTATAGTATATAGTATGCACAGTATACAGTGCCAATGTAATTCTGCCAACAGGTATCAAAGCGAGAAGCTTTGCCTTTATTTAGTTTGTTATGCTATTTATTTGAGAGCAAAAACTGATATCGATGTGTTGGTGTTAGTCAATGTTCAATACATGCCGGTCGGGTCGTCCTGCTATGCACACATTTAATAAAGGTATGGACCCTCGTTGGCAACATTCTCGTTGGCAACAACGGTGACCGGACAAGATGGCAACATATTTTTTGTTTTTGTGCGTTGTGGATATAGTATGGTAATGGGTAATGCCATTGCATTCAAAAATGTCAAAAAGATACACTTGCGATGTGGTTTTTCTGAAAGAGCAGCATAGGACAGAAGATTTGACAATAGGGACTACACTGTTAGAACTGGACAAAATATCCATCGACTTGAATCAGACTATAGCAAAGAAATATTCACAAAGTTGAAATGAATATAATTTATACCACACTATTAATCACATGGAACACACATAAAAACAATAAAATTGACAAATTTTCAGAAATTTCAAAAGTTGCCAAATTATCCAGCATATGTTGCCAAATAGTCCAAATTCAGTTTTTATGTTGCCAACGAGGATGTTGCCAACAAGTCTATGTATATATAGGTATATACACGAGTTAGTGTATGATATGATATAGGTGCATTGTATTTGATTGTGCACACTTGCGCTATTATACAAAGTCGATTGGAAGCACTGCTGCTGCAAACTTCGTGTCTTCGTGTCTCGTTTGTGCAGATGTATGTACAGCGTGGATTTCCCAGTCCACAAAGAGAATACACATAAATACTTAGCAATCTGCAGTCTCCTTCTTTCTTTCGTCGCCAATACAGTGCAAGGGCTATTATCTTGTATATTCTCGTCTGGTTCCTGTCTAGCACAAGTTAGCTTCTACACTTTTTTCAATGAAGTCTACTCTGAAGGATGCGTCTAAATCAGCCCTGCTTGCTATAGGACATATGTACAAATATTGCGAAAATCGAGGTAGGTAGCTAATGAAGACCTTATGTTGTTTAATGTCTGCTTTCATGAATAATGCAATCGACTTGTTTCGAAAACACGGAATTTTTAAAAGCTTTGATACATCATTTTTTGAAAGCACATTTAATGAATGCGCACATCGAATTGTCCTAATGGTTGTTTGCTGTTTCCAGCTATTGTCTTAAGTATAGGTACGTGACTAGCGAAATGCTCGTATTCGTAATTAATGTAGCGATACCCTTGTGTTGGACTTGCTTGACAAAATTTTTGAGGTGTTTAATTCAGTCTCGTCTGTTGGGCATACATTATCCTTGATCTGAAAGAACAGATGTTGAGAGCAAGGGGGGATCATGCAGGCCATCAGTAAGATAGTAAGATGCAGGAGACAGTTTGATAGTTGTCATGATTGTTGC
>JABASC010001880.1:0-20469 GCA_019776185.1 Plutomurus gul | reverse complement strand
AAGTTTTGAAAACGACAAGCGACCCTATAAAATCGACCCATGCAGCGTTGCGTTGAAGATACCCAAGCATTCTCTATCAAGTTTTTTAGATATTGAATACCGTGTGTTCCACATATGTATTACAGTCGTGTTCATTGTAACGATGTGACCACCAAGAAAGAGACAACTCCCAATAACAATTCAAACACATGCTTCAAGAGCAATTTTAAATAGCCTGACCGTGATTACAGCATAAACGAGTGTCGTACTGCTGCAAGTATTTGTGACGCAGTCACCAGTATTAATCAAAATACAGTGCAAAAAAATTTAAATTCGGCAAATCGTATTTTAAGATTTGGCCTTTCATTAAATAAACTAATTTCGTGTGATTGACTTATGTTGCCATATTTTATATAGATCGATACTAAAACGGCAGCTTGCTTGATGACATTTATGTGATCCGGATGGCCACATGACTGTGACAAATAAATACAAAGCTGAAGGATGGGGGGGAACTGAAGAATTATTTAAACTTGAGTCTGAGTCAACTAAGTATGTTGTGAATTGTTTTTGCGTTTGATTGATGCCACATGTTTTCAATTACGCTACGTAAGTATACACTTTCCTGTAACAAAATTTTAAAAAACAATTGTAAAAATACTTGTGCACTGCTCCATATTTTTTCATTAAATAGTTTTCTTTCTGTCATACCTATCATCAGCCGTACGGGCAAGATATTCACGTTCTATCAGTCCTTCGATACGCTTTTTGATCACAACAGGATGCGGCATGAACCGACTTTTAAGTTGCTCCGTCACTTCAGCTACTAGACTTGAATGCTGTTATTACATTGGAGAGCACAATTATCCATATTGTAGTACTTGGGTTGATTGCAAATCATGATTAATTACTGAATACATGGGAATTAGGCGGACTTACAGGTAATTTTTTGCGAGCCTTCATTATTCGAACTATAGCCGCTTCTATCTCGTGTTTTCGGTCTTCGTCGACCTTATTTCGGGTTTCCTTACGTTCAGGTTCCGATTCACCCTTGGCTGCTACCGTTTGAATTTTAACTCTGAAATATTATCAAGTATGATAAATTGTAAATGGATGACGTATAGGAGGGAACACAATTTGTTAAATAGTTGCAGCTGAACAAACATTTTTGTCTTGCCAATGTGATACAGTACTTGAACTTAAAATTAATATTTTAACTTTGATGTGTTTATTGATTTTGAAACGATAACATAGCATAGCAGTAGCACATATAGTAATAATAAATAGGACAATCCCCAACATACCTGTGAAGTTTGGACGTAAAGGAATCATTGACAAAGAATACGTGAGATGGTTCTATATCTTTGGTTTTTGGATTTTTGATGAGTATTCTTTGGGAAGCCTTACCCATGGCCAGACTTTGCAAGGCACGAATGAGATCTTTCTCCGGTATATCTGTCTCATTCTGGATTTCTTCATAGGTTAGCTTGTCGCGATTGTTGAACAATATCAAGATACACATCTGATAGGTAGATACTTGAATAATGTGCTTTCGTGGTCCTTTATGCAAAGATACAAGTTGACTCACTGATGAGGTAGAAGAACTAGCACCGTCTTTGCCTTCACCTTCTTCACGTTTAGGTCCAAAGAAAACTGCGTTTAAATCTGCAGAACCCAACTGGGGGTTCAACGTTAGTTGCCTTCCACTGTGTTTGGCTAAATAAAATCTGCAGGACAATATTATATTATATGATCCCAATGGCACATTTGAAACTTCATCTCAAACACAAAGATATTTTGAAAATTGTACAGTAATAATGGAATAAATAATGCTGTTACTATACTATACAAGTAATCTTACCGCTTAAAAGCTTCAAATGCATTTCGAGGTGCACTAGGGATGGTGCATTTAGGAGTGGCTGATTGCGTAGGCCAAAAACCTGTTGTCAAGACACGAACACTTAGGTCTACTCCATGTAGACTTACACCAGTACCGCCTACGTGTTCCTTAAACTCTTCCATGATAGTATTTGAGACTGTCATGTCCTTAAACATTCCTTCCAGTTTTGTTGTGAACTGGCATCCACATTCAGTCTATACACCAAATATAAAAACATTTTTAATCATTGTTCGTTCAATTCAAATTAAACTTGATTTTAGTTGAATGTGATCCCATCACACATCTAATAATAATTTAAATACTTGATATTATAAAGCAACGAATGTACTGTACTATACCTTAAGTTTTGAAATCATATTTTTTTCACTGTCGTCAGAAACGGATTTATTCAGGAGAAGACGCTTCGCTAAATGCTGCTTGTAATAACGCTCAAAAACATCTTTTTCCAACAAAAATCGGAAAAGTACCATTGTCTTGTCCAAAACTGTTTCAATCTCCTGCTCTGACATCTGCAGAAAATATGCAAAGATGCAAACTGGTTTTCAAAAATTCATTCGTTTAAACTGCGACAAGCGTGTGTTCACATATAATTACAAATGCAATTACCCCTTTTACTCCTTTCTTTAATTTGTCGTCAATGAACAATGAAAGGTATTCTGGTGACTTCTGATTAAGATTTAAAAAGAATTCGAAATCTGAAGCTATCATTTGCTTGAAAATTTTATCGTTATTAAATGAATTGATCAAGAAATGGTCGAAACGATCTTTCAGGTCCAACAAATTCTGCAAATAGAAATTAATTATTGTCTCATTTCTCATTCTTCTTTATTACCGTGGATATTTTTAAACAAACAAGTTTACCTGAACAAACGTAATAGCATTAGTACCCTCTTCCTCTCTTACTAGCGCTTTGCCCTGTTCTCGTAAGTATCTACTGATGCAGTCCGCCATCGTTTTGAGACCATCTTGGACGCGACTAAAGAGTTTGTACATACAACCTAAGTCTTCAGTTTTCTGGTATTTGAGCATGTGAACAACACCAGAGTTTTCCATTTCTACAATGGTTCGCATATGCTTTTTGATTAATTCTTCCTCGACAACTTCTACTATTCGTTGCTCCGTAGATTCATCGAGATAATGTTTAGCTCTCTCTGCTTCTTCATTTATTCTTGTTTCTACTTTCTTAATATAGACAGAAGCGCTGTTTTCTGCCAAAAATTTTTGACTTTCAAGCTACATTAAACAGAAACATTTATTAACAATTAAATATACTGAGAAGCTGCACTGGTCGACCTAAAGCAGCAATCATAGGTCAGGCACAGCTAAAATGATTTTGACTAAAATATATAAAAGGTGAATTTTCATAAACATTTGCTCTTACTGTGCCTTTACTTTTGGTTATGATAAGTACCTTATAAAATTCAGCCGATTGTTGCAAAAAAGGGCGTTCAAAATCCTCTTCATAGACCGACCGATCTTCAATCCCCAAAATCATTAGCATTTGGCACGCGTTTTTAATTGCCAAACGGTCTACCACTTCTCCTCTTCGTTCTCTCATTACCATGTCTAATAAAGTATCTCGTAAATGATCTCGGATGCCACCATATCTTACGACCTAAGAGAAACCCCGATTTATTCTCACGGCTATACGTTTTCTACACAATAACACTTTGATATAGAACAGTACCTGATCTCGGAAGATGATAAGACCCAAATTGTAAACATTGTCAACATTATTTTGTTGAACGTATACTCTGTCCATGTACATTAAAATGTCTCGTATCATAACCATGGATGTTTGATGGTCATTCCAAGCCTGATTTAATGTTTGAAGAAAGTTGTTATGCAGCGATCGGAGAACCTCTTCTCGAACCTTTGTAAGCGTAACGACATAAGTAAACCCAATACTTATAGATATTCATATTAAATATAATTTTCATTTCAATATTCAACATGTCAATGAATTCATATAACATCATTTATTACCTTTGATTCCAAATGGGTGGTAACAACCTCTTTGAGACCAGTGTATAAGCGCTCTCCATGTTTGTGTAAAACCATGGTATACGCATTACGGTATAACTCTTCAAAACTTAATCCCGAGTTATTTTTCTTCTGAATTTCTTGAATGGCACTTTTAAGCAATGACCAGATACTTTCGACGTATTTCTCGTCCATGGTCATCTAAAACGACAGTTTATGTCAATATTTTTATCATCATGTTAACATGTATTAAAATAAGTAATTATTGAAAATAATGAACCTACAGGAAAAGCTCTGATCCTCATCTTCCCCTCCTTTTTCGGCATGCCGGGCTTGGAGCTCATCATTTTGATAATTTCAAACGTTAGTTCACTTGTGCAAGAACGTTGATAAGCTCCAGTCACTTCCGCAGACAGCAGACAAGACCTTTCAAAAGGTCCACCACGCTTAGTGGAAATCAAGTATTTACCTAAAGAAATTATGAACCAATATTTGACAAACAGAATATAACTCAATTCCAAGTTGCTAAGCAAATAGCTACATCTTTTAACTCTAATATTTTAAGGTGGGGAACAAATGTGCACTGTGGTAACCTCTGGTAACACCCCGGGGGTACACTTTAGAACTCCGCCTTAATAAATGATCCAATCACCTGTGTTATTATAATGCACTGTACACAAACACCGACCGATACAGACTGCCACAAATGCAATCAACTCAGTCGTAAATAGTCCAAATTGATAATCCGAAACACGTTACGGAAGATACATATCCGAGGAGACGCAGACAGATCGGTAACGATTTCAATTATTTGAAGGGCAAGTCTTTTTCATGGTGCACCAATGTAGTAGTATAGTTCAATCCTAAGAAAGCAGTAAACGTCCACAATGTTGAACATCACGTTCCATTATGCCAAATTACTGAGAACTCTGGAAGTTGCAGAAAGCTGGCGAATTTTAAGGCCAAGAAGAATCTGAAATCAATGAAGAGTTAATTTGTAGTTCCGTTTTTATATGCAAAAGCAATGAGAAGAACAATGGAAAAATTAAAAGACAAAATTGCAAACAAACACATGAAAAAAGTCAATAGTAATAAACCTAAATCCCATTTAATAGGTAGTAAGTACCAGTAAGTACCACACAATTATTAAATTGCTGTATGTAAAGAATAAATGGCTAAATACCAACAAATAAGATAGCCTCGACATTTACAATGCGGAAGATAGTTAGTTTTCTCGAGTAATTCTCCATGCATCCGGTGTTCGGGCTAAAACTTTGTGCTTTTGACACGGAATTACTCTTTAACTATATAAGACTGATTTTACTGTATTGTACTTTGTTTTGAAGGGGAAGAAATCTGCTACAAAACGTAACACCGCCGGCTGTGATACACTATTAACATCTCTACGCATTAGTAGAGCACATTTTTCAGAAGTTGTTCAAACGCCATCATTCCTCTGTAATAACTTGTCGAAGTTTTGTCCGCTGAATTTATGATTGTGGTATTGTGGTCTTACCGTTCCGAATTCATGCCTCCACAGGCGCTGGACTTTAGCTTAATTTCGAACTTCCCAATACTTTTTTAAGAGCCAAATTCGCTGATCCTCAGAATAAGACATTTCGAATAGTCGAAATTCGCATTTTTTTCTCAACCTGAGAATAAAATTTCAAGTGTAGCGCACGCAAACTCATTTTTCTTATCTCAGCAGATTATCTAATCGTGTTAAGATAGTGCTTATCGCGCATTCAGGCTCTTTGTCGGAAACAAAAAACTTTTTATCTCTAATGAGGACGTTTTCGGGTAGGAATGCAACCTTATACGTCAGGTTGCAACAAATTTTTTCCTCTTCAAAACAAGGTACACTACATGTAAGTCTGTCTTACAGAGTAGTTACAGAGTAGTTACAGAGTAATTCAATGTCAAAAACGTAAAGTTTTAGTCCAAACACCCGATAATTCCCCTATTGAATCTGCATACAATTAACTGCGTCTATGATAATTCAATGTGAAATACTATAAGAACTGAGTATAAGAACTGAGTAAGAAAAACAAAGGAAGAAGATATTTCAATTTCCATTAATTTTTAATAATTGCTCTATATATCCTCGTTTTGCAACCGTAGTCAATAGTACATTTCTTCTCATTGAAATTGTGGGGGGGGGAATCATTTATTTAATGACGACTGTTACATTTTACATTACATGTAATTGCCAAAAGACACAGTACTATATAATCATTGGATGTAAACACTTTCATGTGAAGATATTCAATATTTAATAGCCATTTTTTAATAATTCTCGAATCAATCTGGGATCAGTCAACAGTCAGTCAAACCCCACGTCGGACCTTCTAACAACGACAACTAAATAACTAAACAAAACATGTAAGCTTACGATTACAGTATTAGAAATCGGCAATATTGTTTTTTTAAATTATTTATGACATGATGTACAACAAAATAATAAATGTGGCCACTGAGTGATTGCTTGATATTAGCTAAGTATTACACTATTATTGTTGTTAGTACAGAAAACCAAGTGAACATATCCTTACCTCTGGGGGAGTGTCGGACTTTTGATTCCAGAATTGCTTGTATGCGATTTTTACCCTTTTTTGTTCGTCAATGGTCAATCAGACCAGTCGACATTGGAGTTGGTACACTTTAGAATTGAAATAGTGATAGTAGTTAACTTTGAAATTTATGTTAGTTGTTCGAGTCGAGTGCACCAGTCAGTTGTAAAATTTATATTTTGTACAGCTGATATTTGACAAGTGCTGTAGAATCTGTGGTAGTGCGGGTCAACAGTCAATACTTGCTCTTTGTGACACACTACACTGCAGACCGCAGAGTTGCATAGCAAATAGCAATACAGCTGAATTATAACGAGTAGTAGTAGTAAATAAGTTCTTCACAAATGTATTGTCAAATACAGAGCAAAACGAAGATTTCTAGTTTCCTGCCCTATCCTCCTGCCTAGCCTACTATTCTAGTTGTCTTCTACAGCGTACACTTCTATAGTTGGGTATTAGATTTCACGATGTATTACTACTGGCAATGCAACACAGATCATTACACTTGACTTAAGAGACAACAGACACATATTCAATTAAGGTAATTAAATTGTAAGGTCTTACGATTCTAATAATTATTTTCTGAATTTAAAATACATATAGGTCCTAGTCCTTATGTATATTATTATATGTATGAAGTGTACATTTGTATATGAACTTATTAAACAATCCCTAAATGCATTTCTCACCATAGAGCTCTGCACCGACGAGTCCCGAATATTGCCGAAAGGTTGCTTTCAACCGTTTACGTGCTAATTACCAACCTCTTATAATGCATCTTTTCTTTTTCTCCGTTAAATACACGATTTTAGAAAAAATGGAAGTAAAATATATTTTAGCATAGTCCCCCGCGGGGGTAGATAACATTTTGGTCCATCACTAATCGACCAGTCGCCGTAGAACTAAGGTTAACCCATCCACATTTCATGAACTCTGTAGTTAGAAGTCCTAATCACGGTTATAACCACACCAAGGACGCACCTCAATTTCATTATCTTATCATTTAAACTTCTTTATTATAGAGGTGTATTAATTATGGACATTGAAGTATCCTCCTTTCTGTAAATATGCACAATTCAAGCGGAAAGTATCATTTGGTAACTTTTTGGTTATTAATTGTCATAATTTTCATCTGATCAGTCAATATACATGCGTTTAAGTACGCTTTTGTAGAAACACCTAGGTAGCACGGCAGCGGAGCATTCCGTATTAATGAAAAATTAGGGGGGGATGTGACAATACTCACAATCAGTGATGGCAAGTTACAGCACCGTTGCGTTATCCTTACACGTTACACTTTTTAAATTTTCGCATTGTTACACGTTACAATTTCTAATTTTACTCGTTACCGTTACTCGTTACAATTTCTAATTTTCCTCGTTACCGTTACTCGTTACAATTTCTAATTTTCCTCGTTACCGTTACTCGTTACAATTTCTAATTTTCCTCGTTACCGTTACTCGTTACAATGTCTAATTTTCCTCGTTACCGTTACTCGTTACAATGTCTAATTTTCCTCGTTACCGTTACTCGTTACACGTTACAATTTGTCGATTTCCTAGTTATCGTTGCAGTTACGCGTTACAATTTTTAATTTCTGCGTTACTTTTTCAGTTACTCGTTACAATTTTTCATTTGCCGCTTTATCGTTACACGTTACATTATTAACGAGTAACGAATAACGAAGTTACTGTAACACCATCACTGACAACAGACAATATTTGCATAATTTAAATAATATTAACTTTAAATATTTGCATAATTATATACATACCAGCAGCCAGTTTTGTGACTCTGTCTTAAAATTCAAACTACCGTCAATCGTCAATCCGTGAGTTGAAATTGAAACTGAAACAATCAAATAGAAATGGAATCGTAGCAAAAGTACCAATAGCGTATTCGGTTTGAATGAGTTTAATGTTTAGACCTCTATGGTAGACCGTAACCGTATACTATATAATGCAGAAGTGAAAAAATCATACTCGATATTCGATATGTTCTACATTGCGATTTGTGTACTAACAATTTTGAAATCCCTACTGTGCAACAGCGGCGCGGCGCTCCACCTGTCGAAATTTTCATCAGGCACACTGAAGTTTGTGCACTGACAGCTGATATTTCTATTTCATTGAGTTTGAAGGGAGCCTGTGACGATTGACGATAGATTTAGATCATCGAGTCGGACTTTACCGAGTGAGTGTAGTGAGTGCTATGCATTTATAATGCTTTATGCTTACTACGCGTATGTGATGAAAACATTTTTTATTAATAGATAAAACTGATTAAATGTGCGAAGATGGTGTGGAATGCGAAGAAAATGGCTATTTCACTGGTTAATATGGCACTTAAAATTTAAGGAAGGCTTCTTCGTCACTGGGACTGGCCACAGTGCCGCACACACATGTTTGTGTAGTGGTTTAGTATACCAACGTAAATACCAAAAAATTTTAAGATGAAAACCTTTGCACAAAAGGTCAAACTTTCCAAATATTAGTTTCATTTCTGGCCGTGTTGGTCAAACACAGCAAGGTTTGTAATTTGTGAGAGAGAACGGAAATATTCGGAATGTGAATGTAGATGTTGCCGTGAAATATGGATGACACTTCACCTGCATACTTTGTAACGTAGTAAAAAGCTGTGTGGTTGGTTTGCATTGGACTGCTCCGTTGGCAATGCATAGTGTAGTTTGTTGTAGTAGTCTGACAAGTGGCCTGTGTTGCGGACGCGACAGAGGGAATCGTTAAATGATAAAGGTAAAAGTAAAAACTATCTAACAGTAAATAACATTATTATTATCGAGGTTTAGGACACTTAAAAAGAAACAGTAGCAGAAAAGCACATGCTAGGCAAGGCAGTAACGAATAACAAAAATCAAATGAACATCAAGTAAAAAGTGAAAGATCTAAACTCATTCACACAGAACTGCAGTCACAGAGTCACAGTTGTTCGAATTGTACAATTTCTGGGGCGACTGTCAGGGTAAGTATATTGTTCAAAATTCGTTCCCAGAGTCTGATTTTTTAGATCAATTAATTTAATCAAAGCAAACGGGAAGGCAAAACATAACAGTATCAGATATTTGTATTTTCAATAGAACCAATAAGTCAAGTAGAAATCTAATTAGTTTACTTAGTGTTAGTACAGGCAGTGCGGTATTCCAGATCCAGGTATTCCAACTTCCAACTCATCTTTTTCTTGTTAATTTAATTGTTTTTGACTGCTGCTAAAACACTTTTCATACATTCTAAATATTATTTAAATTATTTTCCTTCCTCTTGAATAGTGTTGTATGTACATGTAAAATACCAAATCAGCGTTGGGTGCACAAAAATATTAAATATTATTGTTTATACAAAACATATTTTTCTAACATTTTGCTACACTTTTTTCATTTGAGAATGTTTATGGTGTTTTCGAAGAATGAGTAAGAACGCAATGGTGGGGCTGGTGAAAATATTGCATCAAGCTGTCGGGGAGTTTTTTCGATCTTGGGTGCAGGACGCATTCAAAACTTTCACATATGAGTAGAAAGGAGTAGAAACGAAGTTAGTTGACGAGTAACATGCAGAATTTACACCAGCGCGCAATTGTGATTTTGTTGGAAACTGCATACT
Source organism: Plutomurus gul (assembly GCA_019776185.1). Classification (NCBI taxonomy): domain Eukaryota; kingdom Metazoa; phylum Arthropoda; class Collembola; order Entomobryomorpha; family Tomoceridae; genus Plutomurus; species Plutomurus gul. The sequence goes on along the minus strand of JABASC010001880.1, from coordinate 10,423 downwards.
TTCTTTTGTGAAAACACCATTACTTTCTTTATGGAGAAAGTTCATTGTACCTAATCAGCCTTCATTCTTTTCTGGGTTTACAATGAAGAGCATATGTATCTTTATGCATTTTAATTTTTCAATTAATGAACTAAATATTCCCCTGTTTCCGAGTGTTCCCAAATATGTGATACGCCAAATTAGCATATACAGCACTAATTACAATTGGAGAAAAAAATTCTCTTTTGCTTTATTCACATGATTTGAATTACTTAACTATGACTAAAAATCGTGAGGGGAAATTCCAACGTTTACACGAAAAGTTTTTTGTTGATCCTCTACAAAATTATTATTCATATATTATCGATAAAGATTATTTCAACCTTGGAGTGCAGATACGGTAAGGAAATAGTAGTGCGACTATTTTAGAATTTAGAATTTTTGTTTAAATAAAAATAATTCAAATAATAATGTTTGCCTCATCAAGTCGCACTCTGTTATTCCATACATACATGGCACAAGTGCAGATAGGTGTCTACGATATTTACATGGTAATTTGTTGGAATGCAGTCGTATATACAAAATATAACTACTATTCTCTATCATTCTCTATACGGTGTGCTGGAAGGCTGGAATCATGCAAGGAAAACGCATCACGTAACTAATTTTTGTTATGATCCATTGTACGAGTCCACGAGGAATTTGGGCTAGGTTAGACTTTAGAAGCGGTTTAGTGTTTGTCTATTGGTATCGGAATTCGTACCCTTCAAAGACAAAAATGCTTTTGACAATTAAGGTCATCACAATAGAGACAATCGACACCTTTTAGATGTTTTGCTCCAACGCATTTGACCTCTTTCCCCTGATAACATCAATGCATTGAATGAATACCCTTGGAAATGAAGTTGAGCGTGTGGGATAATTTTGTCGTCAAATTGTTCGATGCTATGAGGTTTAACACGCGTTGCTTTTATGACTATTTTAATGCTAAATTAAGCCAATTAATTAATGATAACATATAATATGGCAAATTTAGCAGGGTTATTTAAAAGTGAAAGTACAGATTTCTCCATCGGATCTAATCCATATAGTCAATAGTTGTGAATCCATAATTTTGTAGTAAATAATTCTGTCGATATAATCGACTAAAATGAAAAATTTCATGCATTCCGCAATGTATTTAACGCATCTGTTCGCAGACAGTAATTTTTTAGTATGTAGTACCTCCCCTACACACAAACAGAAACAGATCTGAAAATCAAGCAAACTAAAAATCATAATTGTCGTATAAGAAGTTAAAGAGTTCACATAAATGCAAGCGTGTAATTAGAGTAGGTTTGTGACGTCACTGGCCAATGGCGTGATAGGTGTAAAGGCATTGCAGCACGAATAAATCGTACACGTACGATCCAAGTGCGAACTTAACCTTTCTTTGCACTAGAATTAAATTCCAGCACCAAGTATATAATAAAGTGCCATCAAGTTGTCAGGTCGGAAGAATGGATATTACGATGCTTTCTCAAATGAGTGTATGAGTGTATATAGACTTATTTCAAGCCTTACTATATTACTGATTAGATATATCATATTATACTAAAATTACAAGTTGGCAAGTCGAGATAGGGGATATATTTGGATGAATCAGTTCCAATCTCAAATCCTACATATAATTCTCAAACAAATTATAATCTCCAATAAGATTTTTATTCTTTGTTTTTCATAGATTGTTGGAGTGGCTTATCAAAATCAATTTCCCAGTATGTCGTAATCCAGCCTCAATCTACTTATAAATGGATATATTAATCGCCACCGCTGCACGTGAATATCCCGATTTAAATAAATTTGATAGCCACTCCTAATAAACTACTTTATAATAATTTCCGAATTAGGGCGTAACTGACAATGAGTGTGTTTGTTTGAAACACACTGTTCGGCTAATCATAAGTTCCGTAACTTCAATATATGAAATGGAATAGGAACAGCTTCCACTCCACGTTGATGAATATTATAAATCTCAACAAGTGAACATTGTACGCTTAATGTAAAAGATGTTCATGCCGCGTCATCTGTCAGACGATGTATAGATATGTACCTGTTCAAGTGACATCAAAGAAAATATAAGTTGGCAAAAGGTGAAGCGAATCCAAAGACATTCAATTGTTGTGTCGTGAATTCAAAAATTAGTCAACTGAGAATCTATACCGCGTCTGTGTCGCAACATTTCGGAGTTTATAGAGGATTAGGTGTTGCATCACAATTTCGTGTGTCTAATTATTATTGAGCAGTTGTGGAAGTTTGAATTGTATGTAAGTCATGATATTTTCCTTTTTATTTACACAGTAAAAACACGGTGTGATTTTTTTCAATGATCGCTTTCTCTAATCTGTTGTTCTACGCTTCTAGAAATTAATGAATATGAATCAATGAAAAACATTCTACAAAACAATATAATACTAACTCCTGCATTGCAGACTTACGCAATAGAATCCAAAACAAGTTGGATTGTATCCAGCGCAAAGTGAGACTTATTTGTGGCTGTCGTATAATTTGTGTGTATGGGCCTTGTTCTCATTTTCACGAAGCACACACCCACGAACAATTCGCTGGTGAAAAAACATTTTATTCCCGGAATCCTGGAAAGAAATTCAATACATATTTGTAAACGAAGTTTTCCAAAAAAGCCCTCCCTTGTACGATGTCCGATTCCCGATAGATTGCTTCTGGTAGGGTTGCCCCAATCGCCTCACTCGATAAAAGGTCCAAATGTATAAATTGGACAAATTGGACCATACCTATAATACATGCAGAAAGATTCATATTTGAACCAACAAAAGGTTTGAGTACCTCTCTCCTCAATCAATGCTTCGCTTCATTATTAATAATAGCTCTGTATACAAACTATATATTACACACTATACCCAACCAAATTGTTCCTTCAAGAGCTCCTACAAAAATAACCAAAAATATTCATATGTATTTAGCGTACACAAAATACAAAGAAAATATAGTACTGAACTAATTACCCAATATTTTTCTAAATGAACGATTTGGTTTGATATATGTAGTGTAGTGAGTATATTGTTTTATACAGCCATTATTAATGAAACTTTGAAGGGAGAGGTACCCAAGCCAAGCCTTTTGTTGAGTGAAAGGAGCGTCTGCATGCATAGGTTTGGTCCACTTTATCGAGTTTATACGTTTGGCCCTCTTTATCGAGTGATACGATTGGGCTAACCCCACCCACTTATCCATCGGACATCCGATTTAGGAACCCCAACCCGGGATCCCGATAATTTTCCACCAGCGGAACAATTCGTCCTACTGTATTCTTGGTATTAATGCACACTATGCATTACGGGTTGAGAAGATAGATACATACGATTGACACTAGAATTTTTGAATAAATTGTCAACTATGTGATTATATTTATTATGATTAGCAACGCATTCTTTAATGGAATTGAAAAAAATCACCCTGTAGAGAATTTATAGAAATTCGAATAGGTATACTAATGTATATTTTTTATCAATAAGCGTGTTATTTTTTAAAGTTATAAGATTGCCACTCAGTATGCCGTCACTCGGATATAGCCCAGATGTCATCAAAGATTGGCTAGTTGGTGGAGTTGACTTCAAACTAGCTGGAAATGGGGGTCCTGCCTGCACCGAATTCACACCACCTACGCGACGCTACTTGGAACTAATTTTCGCAGTGACTGTAGCAGCAGTTATAATAACCTGGGCCTATAAGTATGTAATACATTCTATTGTAAAAATAGTTCAATTCGTAAAGGCGCAGTAATGGCAGAATTAATTATATAACTTGCCATTTTGCCAGAAATTGCAGCTTACCTGAATGTAGAGGCTCAACAAGAAGAGATAGAGGGGGGCGAAAAGCATTGTTGGCGATAGTTGGGCTTGTATTTGGAATGGAAGTAGCCTATAAATTCTCTACGAGAACTGTCATATTTCTTCTAAATCCTTGCCATGTGATTACTGCAATACAGGTCAATTGTTTAACAGTGTTTCTTAATTGTTATGTTACATGGACCTGTAACAGAACGTTTTAAGCTTCTTTTTCTCATTTAGATATATTTGCTTGCTGCCAGTCCGTCAAGATTTGTAACGGCAATTTTCCGAATACATTTGAATTTTATAAATGGGGGTATACTTGCTCTTTTGTTTCCAGTCACAAACACTTTGTTCGTAAGTGCAGTATTTTAATTTAAAATTTAAACAACCTTGTCAGTTATGTTTATTATACAAATCATAAGTCCTGAAATACAACACTAATCAGCGATTCTTGTTTGCTACGGTTTCCTTTTTGAATCGATAATGTGATAGGAAGCAAGCAATTTTTAAAGAACTTGATAAACTAAAATAATTTTGTTTTATGCAGCTCCCTTTTGAAACTGAGATATACTTCATACAGCACTTCATGATGCTAGTTACACCCTATTATTTACTTCGCGTGGGAGGTTTGTCGTGGTTTATTTGCATGTATTTAATTTTATAATTTAGCAATATTATAAAACCTGTAAACATCAAACTATTTTGTAGGAACATACAATATAGAGAAGCTAAGCGATTTCACTTGGACATATATGGCGTACGCAATCATGATTGTGTATCACTTCGTTATTTTGCTTCCCATCGCCGTGGTAAGAAGCCAGGCGCCATGGTAAAACGCCTAAAAGGTTTTGATTTCAGCAAGATGTCGACTTGCACTCCCCCCTTGTTGGTTGATTGCATGATTCCATGTTACCGTCCATAAGAAAATGGAATCGGAAAAAACTAATTTCAAAGTTTAAAAACAGATTCAAGTTTATATTTGCGTATGCTTTAGTTTACACCAAAGTCGACATCAAACTAAAATCTCAAAAATTTTTGGCGTTTTGTCACGCTTTGTCTCCCTTTGACAATGCATACTTACATATTTCCGGATAAAACTTTTATATTCGAAAATCGAATATTTTTAGCCGTTGGAGGTTAATCTAAGTCAAATACTCTGTCCTGCCATCTCCGACCCATTTTACGGTGAAAATTACCGTTTGTGGACGATTTTGAATATGGCCTGGTTCGTTCCTGCTCTGAATAAGGCGTATTGTGCTATTGCAAATTATTTCATTACACAATTTCCATATACCAAGGTAAAGGACTCATTGCACGACGACCTTGCTCTTCTCACGACTGTTGAGTCTAAAAATGGTATGAAGCAATGCAATCACTGCAACTGTGACATGTAACAATGGTTAATATTAATATTTAATGCATCTATCTGCAATTATTATACTAGACTTAATTGGGCTGAGTTGAGTATGCAATATTTCTGGAAGAACGAAATTCCTAAAGTACAGGTTGTTGTAGAAAAACGAAGTGCAAAATCATTTTATAGAACAAAATTACAAATCTTAAGACATGACAGGTCACCGATACGTGATGGACATTAGATAGTAAATGAGAATATTTGAATGAAACTCAAGGAAAGCTTTGGCAAGCCAAATATTCATCGATTAGAACTTGAACAAATCCCATAGGTTTAGATTATTGGCAGCAATGTCTATTTACTTTATGTAAGAATGAATTAATATATGAATTTTCTAGCTTCTTGTTAAAAATGTAGTAAAATAACAACTTACTAGTATTAATAATGATAATCTTGTTGTACAAGCTTTACATATTATAACGTATCCTATTCAACTATTCACTAATATCTATATAATACCAATTGCAATCAATCAATGCTGTTGCACACTGAAAACTCATTATTTATGCTTTTTCATTTCGTTGTAGGTGTCAAGAACTTGTCAGAGTGCCCTGTCAAAAAGGTGCGCATTCATTTCCAATAATTACAGAATAGTTAATTACTCACTCATTATCTGTTCTGTCTATCCTGTAATGTACTTAAATATGAATTTACGACACAGGTTCGATGCGAATAATTCAGAATTGGGATATACTCTATTCTGTCTCACTGCATGTCCCACTCTGCTCTTCAATCCAAAGTTTGATATTAATTGCAAACAACTACCAATTGTTACTCTCTTCACTTAAATGTGTAAAGATTCATAATATGGTATAAGATTTAATTTTGCTGTTTGATTCCTATGTAAGATGGGGTAGAGTAGAATACAATATAGTTAGTTATTGGGCTAGGCCTGGATAGAAACTAACAACTAAAAAGTATGCTACACTAACCATACTTACTACAAATGAAAGACAGTAATATTAAGTGCTGCATTAATTGATTAGTTGTGGAAATTAGAGGGTAAAGTTTGGGTGGGGTATGCAAGTGTCAGCACAGATTAGTCAGTTCTGTTCGATGAAATTAGTTTACTATGCCAAATATTTTTGTTAGTATCGAAACTTGTCAGCTCGTTTTAATTGTAACTAAAATCCCTGTTCATGCTATTGAATTGAACATTGTGTTCTCTGCATTTGTGATCTTGAATTAGTGTAGAAAAACGTACTTCTTTAGGTAAACGTCGTTGCGAAATATTAGGCATGCTCCCAGTCCAGGTAGCTTATAATGTAATACATTACCTCGTGCTTAATTCTTGTTGGATGTCCATAGATAATTTCGATGGATCCAAAAGAATCTATGGATGAATGGTAAAGTCTTTGCAAACTAAACATATGAGAATTATTTTTCAATTTTAGTCACTCTATAACACAAAACTACATAATAATATGCCAGTAAGGTATGCTTCGTCTGATTAGTATTTTAATTTATTGAAGGAGAATGAACTGAAATAAGTGAACAATGTGCACTTACAAAAAAATAGACATACAAGTTATATTTCGTTTGCATTCACGAAGTATACCTGTCGGTTCAACAAGAGTATTCGGATTACAGGTGTTGAGGGTATGAAAGAAAAGCTCAACTACTTTTTGAAAGCGATCCCTGCATCTGCAAGAATATAAAACTCGTAGGCCACTTCCTAAGGCATCGCGTTTACCAATTGCTGAATTTAATTCTCTTTTATCGTATTCACATCATATCCGAAGGTATGAATATAGCTAGTTAGTGGTTTGTACAGAGAAGAACTACATGGCTTCTTAAAGGATTATGTTTAGACAGAGTACAAGAGACATGAATTCTATTGCTTCTATAGCTGTGCTAAATGATTGCTACTAGATCGAGTTAAGACAAATTAATTGCTCAGTTCGTTATAAAATTAACGAATGTGTTAAGAATAATTGCTAATTTAGGTTTGTTTATCTATATACTGTATGCCACTTATACCGTAAAGCTAAGAGGAACGCAAAAAAGTAGATTAGCAAGAAAAACATAATTAGTTGAACCTGAATTACTTCCTACTTAGCATCTTAGCATTCATACTAATTGTAAGTATAAAAAACTACCACAGTAAGCACAAATATTGTAATACTCATACTATATCAGTCGTCATCGTCAATAGTACCAAATACGTCGTTACCGGAAATAAGGAAATAATTATGCGAAAATAAAAATTCCCTTTTACAAATGCACAACTCAATTTACCTAAAAGCGAATGCAAATGACTACTATAAAGTAAAAATGTAGAATCTATAAAATACATCACTGATAGTGAAAGACTCAGTAAACAAAACAGTAATAATTTATTCTGTCCTTACATTATGTGCATATATGATTAACTGTTGAATGCAAAATTTATTATAATACTTATATAGTGGACTTTGTTAGATCGGTAGATCCAAAGAAGCATTATAGTAACACAATGTAAAGGTAGATTTGTGCTAGGAGTGAGATGAGATGAAGAACTTGCGAGTGCGTTTGTGCAATTTTTAGGACGATAAAGTCTGTTTGAGTGTCAAAACAAGTCAAATCGTAGACGTAAAAGGAACCATCGCATTTTAGCCAAAACGGAAGACAGAATGAATGAAACATTGAATATTTCTGGGAGTACAATAAAGGCATCTACCATATGTATACTGATTTGCATGAATTGCATGCTTGAAAATTGGGTACTACTGCTGACATGTTACGTTAACATTCTCAGTCTTCTGATACCTTGAAGGCCCTTGGCAAATTAGTGAAGGTGAAAATTCGACCACCCGATAGTTTCCAAAGGTTAATTGAGGGAATTTTGTGATTATGGGCCAATCGGTAAACGTAAAGTCGTAGTATGGTATATGCTGGACCATAGTAGCATACCGTACACTCCCTAATAATATTATAATGTATATATATAAGGTGTAAGCAAGAGGTAACTACGGAACTACCTTGGGTGTAAACCATAGCCAATTTTCACTAATGATAATTTCATACCTTTGCTTTTAATTTGCATTTAGTTGCTTTTATATATTAGGAAAAAAATATTTTATTTTCATTTGGACTTAATTTGGTCAGTACTGTACTACTTTTACTCTCACTCATATTTCAACAGTATTTGTTCTATGTATGGTTCTGTTTTAAAATGTTATGTTACAACCCTAATGTATTTTATTTAGAATATGGATTGTCGAATTATGATTTCCTCCAATCCTTTTTGTAATTGGGAAACTGTAAGGCGAAAGACAACATTGTGCAAAACCAGAATGAATTTATATCGTGCTAATAAAAAAACACTGTTGTCTTAATTCAGAAAAAGTTGTTGAGAATTGAAGAATGCGAACAGGTACATACGCTAATATGAAACACACAAGGAGGAATATTGTGTTTGTAAATGTTTCTGTTTGGATATTTTTTCTAGTCTTTTACAAAATTATTATTACAAATTGACGCAGGATACGTAGTAAAATTGTCAGTGGACCGAGTAGGACAGCGTTTTAAACATTGCAGTTTATCTCATGACTTGTATATAATCCCCACTAATTGGCATCCATGTTCACTTAGCTACAATAAGCTCTTAGCCCTCACACACTTGGAACAATTTATATTAGGGGTTATTTTTTGCATTGACATGAATCTACAATAGTAGTGTAATTTAAGAGTATTTGGTAAGCCAGGAACTAGAATATACTGGTGCTTTTATATAATAAAAGGCACACTTGTATGTAAATAATTAATAAAATCAGCGGTAGGCGAAGAAATTTCTTTAAGGGAGCAATTTTCTAATTGGTTTCAGGCCCTTTGGGCACGTCCTGCCCCATTGTGCCACTGCTTCACTGTATACGTGACAAAAAGGTTGTAAGTGTAGGATATTTATTTGCAAACTATTTTCCAAGATTAGTTTAGGTAGAACTACATAACAGTTTAGACGATAAAATAAATGCCGTTTTTGGTAATTGCATAAAATGGTATAATAAAAACATTGGCATGCTTATGCATACACACACTTTTGCATAATATATAGGTATGTGGGCATTAAGGTAAAATTTAGGAGTATTCTCTTATACTAACGACTTTGCATCACAAAATACAATACGAAAGGAGTGCGGTTTGGGAAATAGTTACTATATAAGTTTTGTGGCTTTTAATCAAATGAACAAATGTATTTAAATGTTATTATCGGAAACATGTTAAAAAGGGTGATTGTTGAGAAATAAATGTACATTTAATGTCTTGTTGTTACTTTAGTCAGCATCACAATTTTCTCTTGTCAAATTGGAAAGCGTGTTAGCGTAATAGGTATATGAAAATAGGAACGCAGTGGTGAAAGTTGATGCATACGCCCGTGCATATACAGATAGTAAGTTCTCCGAATTAAGTTATTTATATTATTTAAGTATATGGGTTGCCCTATTCTGTGTCCCTGCGCAGCCCTTATCTTCAATTTAGGTTAGGCGGGACCGGTGGCGCAGTCACCGTAAAACTACCATAATTACCCTCCCGGCACTAAACCTATTTTAACGGCGAACATTATCTAAGAATATTCGTGCAATCGTTAGGTTAGAAATAAGCTTGTATTAAAGCAGTATGATTTTGAATTTTGTTAAGTTTTAGGTGTAAGGCATAGGCTCACTCCAAACCCAAAAAGGATATGAAAGGGCACTGTACTTTTTCTGAATACGTGCTCTTGCCTGTTTATGAGCATAGCAGGAAATCATCAAACTGCGTGTGATACTTATTTTCAATATTGCTCACACCAATTCTAATAATTTATAATTCTCTTTAACAAGTATGATTTACGTATTATGCAATACAGCTTTATTATACTGCAGATCTTCTATAAATATAAAAATGTATCATGATTTAAGAGAATTCTTCCGGTACCAAACTCAAACTAATCCAAACTTTGAATTGCATTAAAAAAGTTGCTAACTATCTGAATTTACGAAAACTCCAGCGATATTACGATTCCGCTGTTCAATTGACTACTACATGAGCAGGCTTGAACTTGTAAGTGGTGGCTCTGCAACCTAACTGCAGACTGAAACCGATCCACGTGTTTCCTCTCTACTACAACCGGCTGTCAGTCCGTCTCTTCCAGTACCAAAGCCATGGATTCTTCCGCTGAATTAGGACACGCGTACTTCAAAATATTTTTGGCCTCATTCTT
>JABASC010001879.1:0-20490 GCA_019776185.1 Plutomurus gul | reverse complement strand
CCGCTTAGCAGAACTGTAACCTGCTGACTGCTTCTGCCTTGTGCTGACCGTTTATGTAAATCCAAATGCGTTGGACCTTCCTTAGTCTGTGACTGTACACGCACAGTACAAGTACAAAGTACAATTGGGTCTTTGTTGTTTTCAAAAATATCTCAAATGGTGATGCGAGACAGAGTCAAGTATTACCACGGCCATCAATAAGAAGTGTATATATCTATCTTGGTATTACATGCTCCTCTTTTTACGCGCGAGAATACATTTTGGCTTTTAAAGTTTTGTGATGTATTTTTGTAGACATTTGACTTCAAGTTTTTCACCAACTCTGAGACCATTGCATATTGCATTGCATTGTCCATTGAGACCATTGCATTGTCGCATGTGCTATTCATCGTTCTAATGTTTTAGAGGCACTTGCTGTTTACTTTTCCTAGATTTTCAGTTTTTATTTACAGATAAACTAACAGATTGTATATAATATTCGTTAAATCGGAATATGTCATTACTCGATTTGGAATCTACGCTGAATTTTGTTGACCCTATTGATCAAATGGAAGGAGAAGAGGAGGAAGATGTGGACATTAAGACATGTAACACACAATTTTTAACACTTCATAACTAATCAAATCATAACTATGCAAATTACCCTATTCTATATTTAATTGGTAGGCCTTTTGTCATCTGAAACTGAAGAAACAGTACCAGGAACTTCGTGTAAGCTTGAATTCGAAGTCGAGACAAACCGAAATGAGGGTTTATCAGAAATATCTTCCAATACTGGAGGTAAATTGTATATTTTTGTAGAAGTTTGTAGAAGTCATATGTTTAAATGAAATACTAATCATATCCCATCTATATCTATACACACCAAACAGCCACAACAAGAGCTATCAGTACAAACAACTGCGTACAACCAACAACCTTTATCATGTGTGTGAATAAGTAAATATACACAGTCGAATAATTGTTTTTAATGATAGAGTTAGAATGTCATCCGGTATCAACTGAATCCAACCTGGTAAACGCAGCCACAGCGGACTATCTTCATAAGCAGGCTAATGGTTTGCAAACTTTATATGCTCTCGAATGTCACTTCTAATTTTTGTGGATTTAAAAGCTGAAGACTTGGTTAAATTTGACTATTTTAATATAATTTGTGAACAGAAATTGAACAAATTAAACTTGAAGCAGGGACAGAAGAGACCTGGCCAGAATCAGAAGAATACAACAAACCAAAGACAATGATAAATCCATCATATCCTGCTGATACTGATTGTATTGATGAAACTTACAACAAGGTTATCTGTAAAAGTGAGACTGGAGAGAACTACATTAGTCTTACTTATATTCCAAACAACGTTAATACTAATTGTCAAGAGTTCGTAAGCAACAATGATGTTGATGTTGAAGAGAACAGTATTACAGAAAGTGTGGATCAAATCAACAAAATAGACAATGAATCAACACAGCAGCTAGCGGAGGCGTGGAGCGAACCCGCTTGTATTATTTGCAATATTGACCTTGATTTGAACGAGCAAGAAAAAGAAAAACCGTCTGCCCGAGTCAAAGAAGAAACAAAGTTAAAGAATTTTTTTATTGAAGTGATGGCTGTTGGCCAAGATATCCGATTAGAGGATGAAGATTTTTTCCCATTTTGCGCTGGATGCATGCAAGAATTAAGTCAACTCATGGGAATAGGATACAAAATCGATTTTATGCACAGACAGTTTGATAATGCTAGAGATATTATGGCCACCAAATGTGTCAAAACATTTCTTAAGAGAACGAGACCTGAATTATTAGATGATAATAAGGAAGAGTCATCACCACATATACTAGAGAAAAGAAAAAAAGTTAGCAGCAGAGAATGCCTTCTTGAAGGTTTGAAGAATAACAACATTAATTTTCATCACAAAATACATTGTCTTAGTCTTTGAGCTTTTTTTCAGGGTGGAAGAGGAGGTATGAGGTGGTTCAGCCTGGTCCTAAAAACCCTGTCATGATCAGATCTATGGATTCCCGAGGCAGAGTGACAGTTGTTCGTATTAACAGCAAAGGCGAGGCTGTCCTTCCCCCGGAGAGATATCCAAAAAGAGGAGGTGTTGATGCAGAAATGTTAAAGTATGTTTGAATTTGATTCAAAATTCAGTGTTATGATGGTTGATCGTGCGTTTTGCCACATGTACTAATTGTCTTTCTTCAATTAGGAATTGGGAAGAAGAGCAAGATGACGATGACGAACAATCAGAACCATTAAATTCTAGTACAAATGTAAAGGTTTACAATTGTCCGCAATGTCAAAAGTTTTTCCACTCTAAATCTATGCTAGCATATCATTCCAGAATACATTCAGGTACGGGGTACCGTGTTTAGTTTATAAGTGATCCATTTGTAACAATCCTAAATGAATTGAATGCCTGTATGAAGTTTGTGCCCTAAATCTTATTCTGATTTTGTCATTCATTTTACTTACTTTAACTTAGGCGAACTACCATTTGAATGTGAAATTTGCGGAAAAGCATTCGCCGTGCCACATTACCTAATAACACATATGCGGGTACACAGTGGCGAAAAACCGTATAAATGTGAAATATGTTCGAAAGGATTCTCACAAAGGGGTGGTTTGGCAATCCATTCACTCGTTCATTCAGGTAAGTAAAAGCACTGCTGTATTTTTTAGTTATAATGCAGTTATAATTGTGTACAGGTGAGAAACCGTTTGAGTGCAACATATGCGGAAAGGCTTTTCGACAAAAGTATCACTTAACGCAGCATAGGTTGATACATTCTGGTGCCAAGCCCTTTCCTTGTGAGTTGTGCCACAAATCCTTCAATGTAAAAATGAATTTACGAGAACATATGAGAAGACACACAGGTAAGCCGAGCAAATCAGCAAATAACAAGTAGAATTTACTAATTACTGCACAACATAATTGATTTATTGTTACTAAGTTTTCGAAATTACATATTAGTTACTACATTGTGCACTGTCAACTTTACTTTTGTCAGCAAATTTTACCTCACCAAATGTGTCGTCTCACTATTGTAGGGGATCGACCTTATAAATGTCCTTATTGTACTGTTGTGGGTTACTTCCGAAAGAAAATGTTAAGAGATCACATCACAAGAACACACCCTCAAAGAGCATTACCTGAAGAACTACTCGAACCTGGTGGGTTAGATTTATCTTTAGAATATAATGTTCCTCCTGACGGAAATAACGTGAAAGACATCATCGTGGAAAATGAATCTGAGGATGTTGTGATACCAAAATGACGATTCCACGATTCTTGGTGTTACATTATTAATTACTATTGGATATTTAGAATTTGATTTGTCATATGTATTTAATCCAGGTTGTATTATATTTTTCATTTCATTTCAAAAAAGCTTTATAGTCAGACTTAGTTCAGCAAATATTTGCTGTTCTCCCACAAAGAACCTGGATATATTATATAACGTCTGACTTTAATAACACGAAACTTTCATGATGAAAGTTTAAATCTTGTTGAGTTTGTTTGTATTATGTACATTAGACAGACTGTTTTATTTATTTAACTCGTGAAGCATCAAATATTATATTACAATTTTTATATTGAATTTTTCAAGCATAGCGTATCAAATATATCGCTGATTTTCGCTGGCCTTTTTTAATGAATAAAAATAGAAAATGAATCAATAAGCTTCATGTGTCCTTTTAGTTCTTCTAATTATTAGCAAGAACTGCATATATTGAAAGTACGGAGAGATCTTTGACACCTTTGCAGTACGAATACTATTTTATAACCATTTCTCTTTTATAAATATTTGGAGTCGGGTCAAAGAACCAGCTTTTCCTGACGGGGTAACACTTTTCATTTTTGGGAAATATATACTAATTAAGTGCTGCATTAACTTTGTAAACTGTTTACCGTACATGGCTTGTAACCGATCTCCCAGAACATCCAGTAAAATATGAATAGTAGTGGCGGTTACATCTAATTGGGGTTCTGAAAAATAAGAGTTAAAAAAATTGTCTTAATACGATAAACTAATAAAAACCTATTCAAAGGTGCACTTGGACAAAAGACTGACCCAATCTCATGGTAGCAGCTAAGATTCGCCAAACCTCTCCCAACGTGAAGAATTTTGTGCTTTCCCCAAAGTCACTAATTTTATTCAGTTCAATCTGCTTCACCATGACCGCATATAATGTGCAGTACCTATTATATTTACATGAGAAATCACATGAAACGAAAGTAAATTCAATCACTGATAAAATCTTTTCTAAAAAGATAGCTTTACCCTGAAATGCGATCCAGCAGAGTCTGCACCATAGCACTCTCACCACCGCTCAGGTCATGTCCCATTCGTTTGGCATAATCTTCTACTTTGTCATCATTCCTTGGGAAACTGAAAGGGACTAGAAATGGACACATTTTGTAAAAATTGGCTTGAACTAGGGTGGCCCACTGGGGAAATCTTTTGCAAAGGTGAATTCCAACTGTAGCTAATGACTCTATGCAGGATTTTTGTTTCGTAATTTCTGTCTCACTTTTCTTTATGAAACGGTACGCTAAAAGCTTCATTATAAAGACATTTCCGGATTGAATTGCTGAAATAGAATGTTAACATTCACATTATTTGTTGTGAAAATGGCGTAAATACTAAATACACACTGCCTCTTACAAAATTGTGAGAATGAAGAACTTACAATTTGATTGAAAAGGAGATTTCATAGTTTCATTCGCCATAACAGGGTTTCCATTCAAAAGGTCAATAAAATGTACTACTTTCTGTTTTAAATGAGTATCTGAAAGATTCGCCAACGAGTTGAGAGGTGTATTGACTACTTTAAGTGCAGCAAAATAATATTCTTTTACTGCAGGGTTTGAGGATGAAATGTGAGATATGGCTTTGCCACATTCTTCCTCAAACGTTATCAGCTTGGTGTACAGTTGCAGATCCTCACGAAGAATATAATTCGTCAGCTCAGCAGGAACATCATGACCTTTGGGTAACTGCTGTATTGTCCTTAAGCGTTTTTCTTCATCAAGTTTGAGTTTCTCAGCTGCAGCTACTTTTCCAATCTCTTCTTGTATAAGTTTTTCTTTTTCTAATTTTTGAGCAAGTTCAAATTCTTTTGCAGTACGCTCCTTTTGCATCTGCTCCTCCATTTTTTTCTGAATATTATGCTCCACTTCCCTTTGCGCTTCTGTAAGTTTTAGCAGTTCTTCTTGTCGCTGGTTTTCAAACTGTTTGTCATCTTTTTCCTGAAAACTTTGTCGTTTACTAATCTCTTTGTTTCTATTCAATTTTATACTTTCTTTTTTCAGTTCTCGCCGTGCACTTTCTTCTCGAGCCTTCGCATGCTGCTTCTTTTCCGATTCCAAAAGATATTCTTTTGTGATTCGGGCACATTCTTCATCAAACTTTAGTTCTTCCTGCTGCTTTAGTTTAATGGTTTCATATAGCTTTTGATTCTGCATAATGTCCAAACAAAAGAATTTGTTAAATCAATTAACACAAAATGTAAGACCATTTTAGCGCAAAAATCAAATCAACTAGTTGTATTAAAAACAATTCTAACTCATTTTAAACAGGGTTTTATGCATTTAGTTTATACCTGTTGTTTAATTAATAGATTTTTAACTTCATAAAAGGCACAGGACGATGGCTGAAGGTCGTCCAAATCGACTCCGTTGAAATCGTTATCTTCTTCCAGAACGCCCAATGAATTTCTAGAAGTGGAAGATTTAAGACCTTTAGATGCAAACATCCCTTGAGAGTGGATTCCTTTATTGCCTTCCTCCATGTTCTTAAGATTTACTCGATGTTTAAAGCTGTGAGTTGGAGTAGTTGTCAACGATTGCGACGAAGAAGAATCTGCGACGGAATGAAAACAAATTAAAAGTTTAAATGTTTGCAATTTGAGAAAGAATTAAACCACTCATAAACAGTCACAACACATAAGTATTTGAATAGTTGTTTGTTAAGTTCTTGATGGCCCATACACAGTTATATAACTATGTATACTAAATGATGGCGTTTAGTATTTTGTATTATGATCTTACCGATACCCCCAGATTGAAGTGAATTCGGACTGGGACTTAAGGCACCACCGTGTGAAGACAACGCACTTAAATTTAAGGATTTCATCTTATAAGTTGCATTGCTGCTGATACTGGAGTTTACTGAATCACTCCCACTATTATTCTCGAAGGTTGGAAGACTTCTCCTGGCAGCAACCTTTGAGGCTCTTGAAATAAACAAATTAATCAACCTCTGGGGAAAAACAAACCTATTGCAAGTTGCAATTGAGAAACTACTTTGTCTAGGCCAAAAGTATTTTTTTTGTTTCTATCTATCAATTCTGAATTTATAATTTAAAAAATCAGTTGTGCATTCATAAAGATAAGTTCGTGGACCAGAGAGAAATCGCTCTCTTACCCCATAAGTGATTTAATTAAATAAATGTCCGAAAGTTGCAGTAGATGAGCACTTATTTTATAGTGCAATGTATAATAAAAATTATTTAGCAATATTAATATATAAAAAGGAAAAATATTCCCCTTTCATATATCGTATACCTCGTTAACCAAACAAGGTTATTTCTGGTGTGGTAATCTAAAGGTGTAGGTATTATAGTCAGGTCAATCAGCCTACCATTTACGTTGCACTTTTACAGACAGAAATTAGGAATCAATTATAAGGTTAAAATAATACCTGTAAGCTCTCTTTAAGACATCGTGCTTTTTCTCTTCAGATTTGGCTTGTACGGTTTTAACAAGTTGCTGAAATAGAACAATACACGTGAAAAGATAAGGATGAAGTATAAAGCATCACGTTAGCAGTTAAATGTCCAATGGCACTTCCGCCTCGAAAGTTTCGGGCCAAAACCTCATAACGGAGTCTAGGTTTAATAAAATGTTAAGTTGGTACCCAAATGCTGTTAGGGGTTTCGTCCCATCCTGTTTGATACACCAGTCGTCCTTTAGGAGAATTTTCTAAAAAAGTAAGCACCTCGTCCCTCGATGATGATCTTCTTGACTGTCCCAAGTGTTGTCCAGTATTCGGAGATGTCATTGTTATGTTGAAAGAGCAATTACAATCACGTTATCAAAAAATTGAATAGGCTTTTTTATGCGATACTCGGTAGCCGAGCCGTTCGGTAGTACCGAGTGCCGAGTAGGTACTGTTTTACTGCAGTGGTAATTAATAAAAGTAAATAATAGGAGTTTATTAGTTTTCGAGCCTGAAATAGTGAATATAAAAAGTCTACATACGCATTACTACGGCATTGTAAGAGTATTCTTATTGAGTCAGGTTCAGGTTCAGGTTACTATAAAGTCGTTTTTATTACTTCAAAACTTCAAAATCATAATGTATTTTATAATACCCAACTTTATATACTATAAATATATGTCTATGTATACTTGACACTTTCAAATCTTTTGATGTTCCCCCTATTATATCTGGCTTGCTACTGCGCAAAGTGTACAAAGCGAGCAAATGAAGGTTAGGCGATAGCTGAAAGAAGTTATTTGATACCTCCAAATCTCTATATGGAGTTCTTCAACCGTCATAAAGACGTCTTTGGGGGGAGGGGGAGACAAGGGGAGGGCGTTACAGATGTCTTCCTTTGATAGATTACAAAGTCTTATTTCACACCCGGACCCTTTTCCCCACGCACCTATGAGAAATGGGGGAAATGTGCTATGAAAGCACTTCAGTAAGTTTTAAGGGCCCAGAATTTCCAAAATAGTCTGTCAATAAAATCTGAATTGAGCATTTAATTGATTCAAGGTTTTTTATACGAAGAGGTTTCTGTGGTCATTGATATCAGTGCACCTTTTAAATTATTGAAAGTTTAGAAGCTCTGCAAAATGCATATTACATCTTTACATGTAAAATGTCAATTATCCACCTTTTAACGTTGCACACCTTCCGGGCGAATCATTTCTCACACTGTGAAACTGATTCTCCCTTTTCGAAACCCTAATGACGATATATTACAAACAGAATTAGGTTAGGAATAGGAATTTAATAGGAACTATTAAATCCAATGTCGAATTAATTAAATTGTTTATATTATATAATGTGGTATTTTGAAGACGTCGCATTTAGGGTGTTCACAATTTAAGACGCTGTGGGATTGGAGGGATATGGGGTTAAAAGGGATCACAAATTGAATTCATGAAAATTCCCCAGGACAAAAGGCACTGGACTTTGGATATTTGTCGGGCAAATACGAATAGGTTATCGGAAAATTTTGTATTGACCATTTCGCCAACTCCACGTGCATACACTCGTTGTACAGCACAAGCACAGCCATCATGCAGCCTCGGACCGGACGGCGTGCGGCGAATGTGCGGCATCTTCGTGTAGTGTAGAGCGTGTATTTTAGCGGAGCAGTTGAGCGTTGTAGCTTAGTAGCATATGACATTGTGGGGATCGTAATTGATGAATGATTAATAATTACCGAAATTAATAATTGTTCTCGTCAATTCTTCTCTCCGTTGTGTTGTTGGCCCGGTCGGTGTCATGGCTGGAGAAAAGAAAATGCATGTGTTATTCGAACACGCTGCTGGTTTTTCAGCATTCAAAATTCGGGAATTTGAAGAAGAGAGTATGTTCCAATCAGAGGTAATGGATATTGAATTTTATTATAACTTCAAACTTGAACTGAACTAGGTCGGAGTAAGGCTAATGGCATAGTACAAAAGGGTTGGGGTCTGCGATTTTAATGGTTATCCTCATTAAAATCAATCGGACTTTCTCCCCCAGGATGTTGAACCGAGACACCAGAGGATATCACTTAGATTATAAATTATGCTGTTTGCAATCTGACTTACTCCCACAAAGGCTTAACTTTAATGATGAACGGGCATGCACCACTCTGACTAAAGTCTGAGGGAAAATCTACCCTAAAGAACTCTGAAATTTGCATTCTAATGACTCGTAATACAATAAGAGCAAGGTTAAAAGCACAAGGTGAATAATGGTAAATAAATTTTATTTGCAGGTAGAGGAATGTATCAGAGATTATTCTCGGTTTTCATCCATAGCTCAATTGGTAGCGTTTAGTCCATTCAAGACAGCTCCAGCAGCCCTTGAGAATTTGAATTCTATCACTGAAGGTCTTCTACCAGATGATCTGAAGAATTTCCTCGCTCAAATAGGAGTAAAGGGTCTTGTGTTGGGAGTTGTAGAAAATAAGCTGGCCTCCGCAATTACTGAAGCGTTTCCAAAAGTAAAGTTGATTGTTGGTCCTCTGATTCAAGAAATAACAAGAGGATTAAGAACACATTTTCATAAAATGGTTAAAGGACTCACCGCTGAAGCAGGTAAAACTATAAGCCTTAAATTCGCATTATTTAATTAAATTTTGTAAAATAAATACATTAAAAAACGAAAACCTTTCCTATACTAACTCCAAGAAAAGATGGACGTGCGTTCTGTTGCATAAGCCATCCCCCAAGGCAAAAGCTAATATTTATGGACTTTTGATTTTACAGGGAGCACAGCACAGCTTGGTCTTGGCCATTCATATTCACGTTCTAAAGTTAAGTTCAACGTAAATCGGCAAGATAACATGATTATCCAAGGGATCGCCCTTCTTGATCAGTTGGACAAAGATGTAAATACATTTTCTATGAGAATTCGTGAATGGTATTCGTATCACTTCCCAGAGTTGATCAAGATAGTGTCTGAAAACTACATGTACTCCAAAGTAGTTCATTATATTAAAAATAGAAAGGATTTGGACGAAAGTAAACTGGAAGATTTAGAAGAAATTATTGGGGATTCTGGAAAAGCTCAAGCTATTTTAGATGCATCAAGGTCATCAATGGGAATGGATATTTCTCCGATTGATTTAATTAATATTGAATCGTTTGCCTCTAGAGTCATCAAATTAGCAGAATACAGAAGGTAAAGAATAAAATAGCACTAAATCAAAATTTTAATACTAGTAGATGGAGTATGGGAAAAGGAAGTTTAATAAGTTGCGGCCTTTTTGCCATATGCTAGTGCATACAGAACGCTAGTGTATCTTTCCAATGGCCAATATTAATATCTTAAGTCATGGGGATTCCTAAGAACCATCTTTGGGATCATAAGATATAAGACACATATACATGTAAATGTAGTACATATTATTATGTTTTCACTTACTTCCCATTTTCAGTCCTTTAATGTTTCAACGAATGACATGATTGTGATAAAAGGAATAATGTTATTTGGATTATTCTTGAATGTTGACATAATGTAACACATTTCGGAATATTTTAATTTAACAGGAGTTTGTCAACTTATTTGCAATCAAAAATGTCTGCTGTGGCACCAAATTTAACCTCACTGCTCGGCGAGACTGTTGCAGCAAGACTGATATCTCACGCTGGATCTTTAACCAATTTGGCCAAGTTTCCAGCGTCTACCGTTCAGATTCTGGGTGCAGAGAAGGCATTGTTCAGAGCACTAAAAACTCGGGGGAAAACACCGAAATATGGTCTCTTATTTCATTCTACATTTATTGGTAAGAATGTGACTAATAGTCAATTATTTGTCTGAATATTTAAATTTCAAAATGGTTTAATTTCCATTCTATTGACTTTTAGATTTGCAAGCTGTATTGCAATTAATGTGTTACCATGTTTTTTTCAGGAAGGGCTGGGGCAACCAACAAAGGTCGAATTTCTAGATTTTTAGCTAACAAATGCTCGATTGCATCAAGAATAGATTGTTTCACAGGTACATTTGCATTAAATTTTTGTGTAGTAATAGTTGTTACGAAATTATTGAATGTATTTACTTTCCATGATGAATGGGCATGCACCACTCCGACTAACGTCTGAAGTCAAACTTACCCTAAATGTTAACTGAGAGAGTACTTTAATTCAATAATTCAGTAAATGATTTTTGAAATTATTGTTTATTTTGTTGTGCGAACCAAGAAATTCATACCCACACAGCGTATACAATCATTTTCGTTTAAACGTCATTTCAGAAACGCCCAACAGCATATTTGGAGACAAATTACGGGAACAAGTGGAAGAGCGATTGAAATTCTACGAGACAGGAGATGTACCTAGAAAAAACGTGGATGTGATGAAAGAGGCATTGGATGAATCAAATATACTCTCCCTTTCAATGGCTGAAGAATCATCAAAGAAAAAGAAGAAGAAGAATAAGAAACGAAAACTGGAAGAAGAACCAAGTAATGGGTGTGAGGAGGAAGTCGAACAGCCTGCAAAAAAGAGAAAGCGGAAGCATCAAGTTGATCCCATGGAAGATAGCTTCTACGCTGGAGGTGTCGCAATGGACATCAAAGAAGAAAAAGAAGAAGATCAACCTAAAAAGAAGAAAAAGAAGAAAAAGCAGCAGGCGGATGAGTAATACTTCTGCAATTTGTAGAATTTATTTGCGCAATCTTGAGCGTTCATCTTTCTGTACATATACAAATATATGTAGGGTTTTAGCTCCGATTTTTTGATCGAAAAGTTCTACAATGTAGTTTTTCAGTTATTAGACATCACTTTCACATTGTGTCATGCATTTCTACAATTAAAAGTTGTTTAATATTTCAAAAAGATTACGAGTTTTCATTAATTTCTTAACAATTAACCACATAATACGGGAAATATTCACTGACAATTAGAAAGTTTCGTGATCAAGTTTACGTTCATATCAATTTTTCCGTCCACGACTTTGTATTATTTCTTAAATTAAAGCAAGCCTCAAACATAATAATAATAATCGTTTTTAAAATCTATTAGGAATAGCCTTATATTAGATAGATGTCTATGGGAATAGGAAACAATCATTACTTCATCGCATCATAAAATATCACATTTATTTCATCATTGGTCCACAAGAATAGTGTACAACTGTTATCGATATATTATACTGTAAACCAAATAGTTTACTGTTGATAAATTATTACACAGTTAAATACAACCAAAGGTTAGAATAGAAAGAATAATGGTTGACATGCTTGACGTCCATGAATCTAAACCGCGACAATTAACTGACTTAACTCCTGCCCCACGGCACATAGTCTCGGTTTCCATGCGGTGCACATAAAGAACAAATAATAATTTACTATGTTTAACCAACGCTACTGTATACATTATAATTTATGTTAAGATACCACCACGAGTAAATAAGTCAATAAATATTAAAAATACTTCAGTACAATTAATCGTCCAGTGAGGGGCGGAAAAACATAAATCTGTCAGCGATTCCAAGGCTTGGACAAGTCAATACTTTGTAATCATGCGTCCAGTCGATTGTTAGGTTAAATTCTTTTACGAAATTTTCTGTCGTGAATTGTTGACTCATGCGTGAATAAAAGCCTTCTAAATCAAATCTTTCCGATGGAATCAGTTGTCTGATAAGATCAGGAAAGTTTCTAAGCCATTTCAGGGAAAAATAGAACGATAAACTTCGTTTTGTCTGTGATGAAAATATTAAATCGAAATCGGGGTTTTCATTCGTATTTTTCAGTCTGATTCTGTTTGTCTCTTGATCTTTACCAGCATTTACGTCAGTATCCAATTTGGTTGATTTTGTATGATCCTTGCCTTTGCCTCCGCGATTAGTTGATATTGACTTTTCCTTACCAACAATTGATTGGATTTTCTTTTCAATTGCACTGACATCATCGCTCTCCACAAAACTTAATCCAGGTTTAGATAAATCTATAGGACCATGATTAATTTCACCCAATTGAGTTTCTATAAGGCTGACTTTTTTCAATGTTTGGGTTTCTTGTTCTTCAAATAGTTTCTTCAACAGCTTTTCCAAAACCGAGGAGCTGTCATCTAATACTCTTGGTGGTTCCAATTTTGGAATATTCATTAGATCATCCGAGTGTTGTTCAATATTTAAATTCCTGTCATGCACATCCAAAGGTAAGGGAATGCTTTCTCGTTTGCATACTTTATCTTCAGAGTTTGAAGTTTGTTGACTTGCAGCTTCATACTCGGTGTCATGAATCTCATCATCTTCATCTAGTTTTGTTACAGTAGCTGTTCCCGTTGTTGACATTGTCGCTGGGGCTTCAATGGGTTCGGGATCCTTATTCTGTCTAGAATGTTTTTCTGAAGGAGACTGGTTCTTTTTCGTTTGAACTGGATCCATCTGCCTACTTTTCGATTTACCCGTAAATTTTGAACCAGTTCTTAGCTCATCAATAAGTGCAATTTCTTCATGTAATTCATATTCTCGAATTCCAGTACAACAGTTTAAGGCAGACGGATCAATAGGGTGGGCTTCAGTATTGAAAATGTAGCCTCCTGCATAAAGTGTGCACTTCCCAAATGGATGGTCAATCACTGTGTAATCCTCATCGCTCTACAATACAATCAAAGCGGTTAAAATAAGCAACAAATTGAACGAAACCTTAAGATGGGCGGCGAAAAGGGAGGAGGATTCAACCAAGCAATCAAAAGTGAACTACATGACACCGTGGACCCAGCTGCGGTCCGATATTTGCGAGCAATGTCTGGCTCATCTCCCTATTATTACCATTACTTCTCTCTATGTATCTATTATCATAAACACCAACTATCGTGTCGAAATATTCAATATTCTATCTCTATTCACAATACCACTTGATGTATCTACAACCATAATTTGTAAATCTTGTCAATCAGTCTTACCAGTAAGAAATTTGAAGGGTCGAATAGTAAGTAAAGATACTTTACTGTTTCTGCTAGAAAAAATGATTCCATTCTATCTTCTTGCGTTAATGTGGTCACATCTCGAATCTAAGATGTAAATAAAAAACATTAGTAAAAGGTACAAAGTCTGAAGCTCCATATAAAAGGTACAATGTTAAATGTATGTATTGAGTGAAAACGCACAATTTTTAATTACAAGTCCACTACTAACATTGATAACTTTGTTATAATTTCAAAGTAAACTCGTGTTTGCATTTACCGTGGCAAATCCACATTCAGTTCTTGCCGAATGCTGAATAGAATGAAGAATATCTTCCCCGATTTCTAACATGTACGGGTCTCCTGTGGCATGGTACAGGTACATTGCTGATTCAACCAGTTCTGGGCGAAGAGGATAGCCTTCTCTTTGATGACTTGCTCGGCCCTACAACAATTATTCCACAAAGAATAGTTAACTACAACTACGCAGCAGTGTCAAATCTGCCTGATTCAACGCAATCTCCTCCAAATGTTGAGTTTGCCAGTAAGTGTACTTATAAAAAAGATGGTGGTAATAGTTTGAACCAAATTATTAAACGAACCTGAACTATATTGTAAAGTTCGGGTAATCCTCCATATTGTTTTAATATTCTGTGGTAGTTCGTAATGGCTTTCATTCCTGTTTTGAATTCTCCAATTAAGCTTAATAGTCCAGGCCAATATGCTTCAAGGCTATCACATTGATATGAATCATTTCATCAACTAATGAAATAATAAAAATTCGGGCATTTTTTCACTAAATTCGCTCTCTTGGTGAACAAACCTTTGAAATGTTGTAGTCGAAACATGACCCTGTCCCATCGTGGCCCATACGTACCAACCTTGACCTTTTCCCAAGTGCTTTTCAATAGCTTTGAAACTTACTCGAAACATGTGCATTAACTCCGGCTTTTGAAACAGTATTGCACCTTTAACTAAGTATTCAAAATAGCTGTCAACACCCGCTCCAATTCCAGAATCCAGAGCAGTCCATTTTCCAGATTCAGTGTCAATGTGATTTCCTACAAGGTCAATGCTAGATCTCTTCGAATACAATGAATGCAAGGCTCGCAAAGCCACCTTTTTATGGAACCAGAGAACGTTTACCTTTAATTCTCATGTCAAAAAGTTTTTGATACGAATAGTTATTAGTCATTTCATAATAAAGTTTTACCTTTTCGTACAATGGGTCCCCCGTGAGTCTACTTAAAGTTCCAAACTCGACAATAAATGTTCCTACTCCTGCAGTGCATGTTATAGGAGTTTCCTTAAATATGCAGCCATAAAATCATAAAATATTTAATTCATAGAGAATGGGTATTGGCAGTTGCACTGTTACACAAAATATTTAATTCATTATGCCAGTGTTATAGTGGCCACTACGGGGAAACCAATAGTTGATATCTCTACGGGGGTTGTTCATGATACATATACACCGCAAATTCTTTCTCAAACTACTGTGCAACGTACAATTTCGTTGTCTAACGTCGTTCAAACAATCAACTCCTTGAAATAGTGAATGGGCGATTGCTGGGGTATTTGATTAAATAAATATTCAACTCATGAGGATGTAGAGGCTGTCAAGGCACATATCTGGGTGTCCTTTATTTTGTAAGCACAAGAGGAACTCTTGCAAAAAGTAAGGATCATCGGTTCGTAGAAAATTTCCCATATCTTGATATCTTTTACAGTGATGAGACCTGAATGACCTCATTGACGAGTGGTTAGACATCAAGAAAATACACTAGGGATCGTAATATTACTTCTTATCCGTATAATTATATTTTATGTAGTGCAACTGCCAATACCCATTCCATTATGAAGTAATCTATCTAATCTGTGTAATTGTACACTTAATTTCAGTACATTATATTATAATGCATAGTAAATAAAATTACCCTAGGCGGAACGCCATATCTTAGGTTCACAGTGCCATATGGCATTCCAGTGTTCGTATCAAAAGCTGGAAGCAGCTTCCTGGCAACTTTTTCAGCTAGTCTGCAATTCATTGATAAATCCAAGTGTACAAAAAATTAAAAAAATCGTAAACTCTAGCGTAAAGTGCACGAACTTACCGTAACAAAGGACCATTACAAGGCCATCCTTTTTCCAACTCCATTCCCGCTCTGAAACAATTAATAGCTCAAAGACAAGAGAAACTAAAGAGAATTTCATTATACGCTATAAATAATAATATTTATAACAGCTACGAAAACTAAAATAACAACGACCTAATATATAGAATTTCATTATGCAAGAGAATTGAACATACTTATGACTGAGTAAATGAGCCGATAGTAAGCCTCCCAAAATTCTTATATTGGTTTCAAACACGGACACGTTTATGTTCATGTCAAATTGGGCATTGTGAATGATGAGGTGGGCCACCCGTCGAAATTCAGAGAAATCTAATATATATCAAATAAATGAATTATAGATTCGAGTGAAAAAGAGTTAGTAATAGTTTGCAGTGGCGCAGCGCCCAAGGGGCAGGGTCTCAAACCACTCCACCCACAGGAGATTCAAAATTATGCATATAATAATATCGGGCTAATACCAATCTGAGGCTATGCCACTGATAGTTAGAAATTAAATAGTTAAAATGTTAACTTACTTCCCATTATAGCCTAAAATGCAAAAAAAAATTATATTGTTAGTTTATTACATAAAGTCAAAAACGTAATACTTGTAAGTTGAAAGATTTTACCAATGTGTCCAGAGTGTCGATCAAAGTTAGTGAGTAACTGCAAAAAAGTGTAACATCAGTATAGGCAACAAATATCAGCCTTTAATAGAGTTGAAACTTAAACATATTGACATTTCATATTTTTAGTATCTCCTCTGGCACAGTTAGTTTATTATAACTTGGTGTAAAAAGTAAAAATCTTCAAAGATATTTATATTTTAGAGTCCTCTGGGAGGGAGCCATACAAATGTATTATCTAATTCTAATTCTGATAAGAAACAATAATATTCAAAGAAATATACCTTCCCCATGTATCCATTCCATCACATGATAACGGACGTAATTCATCAAAAGGATATGCATGAGTTAAATAATTATCATAACCATGATAAAACATTTCCACTATCTCTTGTCTGTTATCAAAATGAACAAAAACCATTAATTCCGTATTAGACTGAGCAGTACAAAAAGCATGTTGATGAAATAAAAGAATATTAATATGAATTACCTAAGCTGAGCAATTCGTTTATCATCGTATGTTCTAATTGCCGAGATTGGATCAAACGTAACGGTGCTAACGAGCCATATAGATCCTATCAAAAGAGACGGCCACGTTGGCATTTCAAAAAAACACTGCAGTTCGGTTTCAAAAAATATTCTTCTAGGTGTAGGCGTAGGCCTTCGTCAAATAATTCAAATTCATAAAATCTCCACGAAAGATCTACAATAACAGCAAAAGTGAGATTTATAGATTACCAGCTTTTGACTTTAAATCAATCTATAACTTAGATATTTAAAAAATAAAAATACGATCTGTATAACTAGTTTATTCTCTTTGTTTTTCGATGTTTCCACTTTTGTCATTGGTTTAACTCCAGTACGATCGAGCCAGGACTATGTCATATATATGCAGCGCAGTTGACACGTTGACAATGGCACCGGCGGTGGTGCCTTTTTGTCAGTCACAGAAATAATGATTCATATTAAGTACTATTAATTACATTATATTCGAAGTACGTTTGGACTATTTCTTGCTAATTGTAAAATATTTTAATTTTGACAAACCAAATACATACCTGAAAATAAAACAGTGGTCGTGTTTAAAATAATTATTTTTATTCTTTCACTCCAATCTGGAATCAAATTAATACAAATACAGTTCAAAAAATGTAGAAATGTAGAAACAAGTCTACCACTTACCACAACAGTTAAAATTTATGTAGTATTATAAATTGTAATTTATAAATCTGACAGATTACATGATTACAAATTAATTCTTGTATTCAAAGCAGATTCTTTCTCCGCCTACATAAAACCAGCTTTTAGTGAATAGCCTTCAATAGTGAATTGAACGTTTATTTATGGTTCTGTTCAGATTTTTCTGACTGAAATCGGAAGAGACAAAATTAGTAATTTTTTACAGTTTTTAGCACTAAGATCTAGTTTAAAATGCTTTATATTATAAAATTAAAATTTTATGAAATCTGATTTTCTAAATAATGGAAAATTAATGGACCTATACGCAAAACTGAAGTAGTCAATGTGACAATGTGCCACATTTACCACACTATTCACAGTTCACAGAAATAATTTCATCCTACAAAAAAATTTAAACATATAGGTACTTTGCTATTGCTACACCAATGACGCAATAGTGTGGATTTAGGGTAGGTTTATGGATTGTCTCATTTTTGCTCATGTTAACGTATCTCCACCCTCCAACCCCACCTTATTCATGTAAAATTCGGCCCTCATACGCAGTCCGAGTTTTTAGTGAGCGAAGTTAACCATGTCGCTTATATACATATTACTAAACTTTAACAAAAAAATTAGCGATTACTAATTACTAATTTAAATTGAATTAGCTAAGCCACAACTAATTCTAATTGCTAATTAATCCTACTTAGCTGGATAAAAGTAATTGCTGCTTTCCAATGAAATTGCTAACTACTTGATTTAGGTCCTAAGCTAGCCTAATTATAGCTAGCCTTAGCTAGCTTAGTCCTCCTGAGTAAAACATGCACATGACATGACATGAGACAAGAATGCATGGAACCACTGTTTATGACAAAGTAAAAATACCTACCTATATAAAATTTACTTATTTACAATGACATAAATTAAAAACTTATTATGGGATTTTAGAGCGGATTTTAAAAAAGTCCTTGCAAACCTGTTCCCGAGATCAAGGCATAATGCAACTAAAGTCTGTTCTTTGTGCGGTTCCTACCTGCGATTTGCATACACCCATGAAAATTTAAATACAAAATAATACGTGCTTGTGTCCA
Organism: Plutomurus gul; assembly: GCA_019776185.1. Taxonomy (NCBI): domain Eukaryota; kingdom Metazoa; phylum Arthropoda; class Collembola; order Entomobryomorpha; family Tomoceridae; genus Plutomurus; species Plutomurus gul. The sequence continues at coordinate 1,837 of JABASC010001879.1, read as the reverse complement.
GAAATAATGAGTCTTTCTACTTACTACAAACTACAATATCGTAAAGGTTGATACGATACGTGATTAACGTGATACCTGACAATTTGACAGATATGTTGTTTGTGTAACATACTAACTAAAGTCTTTGATTTAATCGTTTCAAATTTAATTAATTTCTAAATAACATCATAAATCTTAACTACTTATTTACTGCAAAATGTCGGATTTCGAAAACACATGCAGTAGTGGAACTGATGATAGTGACGCAGATCTTACTCCGGACCAAATCGTGGAAAAAGAATTAAAAAAAGCAGATGGAAATTGTCCTCCAACATTTCTACGGTACAGTGGAAAGAATTTGGAATGGGACTACTTCCTACTTAAGAACAATAATTTAAAATATGTTGCACCACTTAAATTTTTCAAACACGCTCCACTGTCAGATGCTACCGATACTTTTTTCAAGTTGAACTATACCATTGAAGTTTACAATCCATTTGTAAAGTGCCTCAAAACAGTGAATTGGTTTGCGAAAATTGTTCATTTTGCTGGTAAGTCCATTTAACTCGAATATTTGATTTACAATCAATTAGTATTTACATTTATTACAAGGAATCAACAATAAGAGCATAGTTGACAGTTGGTGGCGGCGGCTGGTGGCGCATGATGTCTCAAAACTACCGTACATCTGCCCCATGAAAAATTCAGAATGATAAATGCGTATAAATTGAACCCTTTCGCGTCAAGGGCCCAACTCCCCGATTTACCTCCAATTCCCTTCTCTTCATTTTACTTACTATATCGCGCATTTGATAACTTAATGGCAAAATGAGAATTATTGAAATTCGCATGGAATTTCGTGGCTGTAGTAGTGCTGTATAGGTGGTGGAAAACTGTGAAAAGTTGTCGTCTAATTCCAAACCCTAATTGAAATTGATTTCCAGGCTACAGAGCGTTGATCAAATATGAAACATTCGAAGATACCAAAATGAGATTTGCATGGATTGACTTTTGCAGCGATGTGGTGAAGCCTTTGGGATACAGTAACGCGAATGGTATACTTTTGTTCCCTCCTTATGATGTTAAGCGCAAGCATCCAGAATTCTACACCGAGATCAAAAAACGGATTGAAGGTTGTATTACGGTTCCAGATGACCATCTTAAAACTGTTCAAAATTCTATCAAAGCTACACAAAAGTAATTGCACTGTACTATGTGCAGGGTGTATATGTATCCCCCCAACACCTAAACCCGAAAAAATAAGTCTCGTGCCATCTTGAATGTGGTTCTTATGAGATATATTGTATTCATCTATACATCATACATATTATTATGTAATGAGGGATACGAGGAAATGTGCGCGCACACAGACAGCGCTTCGTAGAAAAAATTTCCAGGAAAAATTAGGATTTTTTCATACTAATTTATATCGGCCGCAAAATAATTGAAATTGTTGCATCGAATTCAATTCAGCATTACACATTTGACAAAAAAAATAATGTTCATTAGCTTGAATTCTGGACTTTTTTTGAAGCTTGTACCTAACATCACGATTTTCCACTAACAAGTCTCAACTTCCTTCACCGATTCCAGTGAACATTATTGTGTTTGACAAGTGTAGAATGCTGAGTTTGAATGTGAAGTCACTCTTCTAAAAAGTTTTTTTATGGCCGTGCAAATTAATATTACAAAAGATTTACCATTTTCATAATTTTCTAAGTGAAGCGCTGCGTGCGCGCGCAATTGCTTTTATGAAGCTAAAGCTCATGAGAACCACAAAAAGATTCTTTACAAACTGACTTATGAATTCGAAAAAAGCTGTTGGGGGGGGGGGGGGGACATATACATGCTGAAAACC
>JABASC010001878.1:0-20490 GCA_019776185.1 Plutomurus gul | reverse complement strand
GATTTGTCGTGTCATACTACAATGTTATTCGCTCGCTCGTGTGTGTCTGCTCTGTAGTGCAAATTCTCTGACAACACAGCACGTACAGTACAACAGTACAGAACAGAGTTACAGTATGCATAAACAGCTAATGAATATCGCATTATTATTATTATTACGTCCTTATGCTTTTACTGTTGATTGTTTTCGCATGGCTCTTTGTTTCTGGTGAATGCTACAGATATTATTGCATTGATGGATTAATCGCTGTCAGTATTCATTTCTTTATCTCTCCGCGCCATTAAGTGATGGGATCGTAATAATATGTAATAAGCGGAACCCAGAGCACAAGTGCTCTTACTATTTATGTTATTAATCTATTACGCAATTATGTATAACGTTATGATTGTCTTGGACTGCTCCACGTCTATAATCAATCATTATCGTAATGTCACTGCTGTGATTGTTCTTGTACTTTGGACATGTATTGATGTGGATGTGTATAGAATTTTGGATGTCGAAGTTGGTCTAATTGATTGGCAAGCTAGCCAGATTAGATGATATCAGCCCCTATCTTTCTGCATGTAGAGTCTAGTGGAGTGTTTCACAGTGGAGACAGTATTGGTTGGACAGAAAGCAATATTATTATTGCCACAGAGCGCACACTATCATCACACTTCTATTTTCGTGTGGAAATGTATGTAATGCAACTATGTAGGTATGATAATGTCTTCTATTTTTGTATCCGCAAGTCGGAAGCAGACAAAACAGTTCATTCAGTTGGAGAGAGAGCATTGAGCGAACGAGTGAGCGCAGCATAAAACATCATCATCATCCCATAACATACAATAACATGGTGGGACTGGGATTTACGGACGGAGGTGTTCGGAACGGTGCTATTGTAATCTCTGTGCTCTACAGACTCCGTTGTGTGTGTGTCTGTGTGTGTAAACTATATGCATCGTACTTTATGTCACTCCACGCTTTGCTGTCATTTTAACGTCAAAAAATGGTCTAGCCATCGCTTGAGCGAGGAGTGTGCACTAATCCGCTATCTCTTGGCTTGTTGCTGTTGCTCTTATTATTACTCTGACTCTCGACTCTCTTGCAGTCACTTTGTACATATAGGATTGTATGAACTCGTTGAGCCGAGATGATAAGAATTTGCAAAGCTCGGCACAAACTTTGTTCTGTTTTGGGTGGCACTCTCTGGTGCTCGTTAACTCTCGCTCGATGTCTATACGTAATTATTATATCGTCTAAACATGGATAATGATAATGTAGAGTGAATGAGGAGATACTTTGTTCGTTTGTTAGTTTGCTGTTTTGGCTGTTTAATTCTTTTTTATGGTGTTGGTGCTTGATCTCAAACATTAAATAAGTCATTTAAGAGTTTGATAGTGAAGGAACTACTGATTAGCTGTCGAATGTATCGGTCGTCTCATTGGGCGATGGGTGGGATTTAACGATTTATCGTCAATAACCTATTTATTTAATTTTTTTGAATGAAGTTCTTCATCTCTCTCGTCTCTTTATTTTATTATATGAGCAGAGTTGAGTGATTGTGAGAGATTTGGTGCGTAGTAAATACAGTAAGTAGTTTATAGGTAACAGTTAGCCAAAAGTTAAGTCAACATGCATAATGCCTTTATCTCTGTATCTGAATACACAAAGAAAACTGTATAAATGTTTCTGAATCGATCTGGTGCATTTTTAATGCGTTCATGCCGTGTCTCATTGACACTACAGCACAGCCAGGCTTGCACTTTGTATTTACGTAATTAACATGTAATGGACGAGCGATCACCGTTCAAATTCAAAATTACAGATATCAAATAGCAGAGGGTAATATTATATTATGAGGAAAAACACACTTTACGTTCGTGCTTAAACCACTGATAAGGTTAAATGACTTTGTTTTTGCACAACTAATATTTATATAGGCAATTTCGAACGCGAACACTTTTCTAGAAATAGACTGTGGAGGTATGCACGCACGTATTTTTATAATGAGTGTACGATAACCTATGTAGACATTTGCCTACTGCTCAGAAGCACGTCATATCCATAAAATGATGAAATGATAATTTTAATTAACACGTCTACCACGTTAAATGCATGCAAGATGTTACTTTGGAAATTTCTTATGATTTTATTATTCGTATTTGTTTTCAGTTCATCATCGTTACACATCTTCGAGTACGGACGGAGATGACTTATCTTACGGGTCGGACGGTGATATTAATAATGGGAAAGAAATAAACGATGACAAGAGTCAATTATTGAAAGAGCCGATGGAAAGGAAAAAGCGTGGAACGGTATGTGGACACCTTCTTTCAAAACTAAATAAATACCTATTTGTTTACATTCGATGCGTACATAAATGTCTCTTTTTATTAGCTTTTTATGTGAACTCCCATTTCCACTTACCGTTGCGTTATACTACAATTTATAATTGACACATGACACACTGAGCATTACTTTTCGATTAGAGGAATTCCTGTCAAATAATAATAATCTGTTCATTTTGCAGCTGCCGAAGGAATCTGTAACATTGCTTACGCAATGGCTCTACGATCACCGTTACAATGCATATCCTAGTGAGAGTGAGAAAATCGAGTTGTCAAAACAAGCAAAACTTTCCTTGTTGCAAGTAAGTCAGTATTCTTACGTTACGTACATACAGTAGTAGTATCGACACAGTCGACACCCAGTTGTGCATAATAAATATACTTGAGTAATTATGCATGGTGTGTGCGTTGGTGGGTTGACGTGTGTGCACCTGAAAGTGCTTTAATATTTAAGATGTTCCTAAAGAGAGGAAGCTTTTGACATTGCATTACCTGTCAAAAGAAAAATTCGAGCGTGTTCCACCATGAAGTAAGTTGATTACATGTCTGTCTTTCTTTCTCTCTTTGTGTAGGTTTGCAATTGGTTCATCAATGCTCTGCCGCCGTATTTTACCAGAGATGATTCGAAGTGAAGGGCAGGATCCCACGGTAAGTTTTTTTAAATTGTATTCAAAATTATTTTAAAGCCATTAGATTATAAGTAGGTACAAAAATAGACTTCAATGCGACGGTTGTATAGAATTCCAAATATCTGGGTGCATTTTTTGCCAGGAAAACAACAATGTTAATTTTTAAGTCAGGTTTCAATGTATTTGGCAATTTTCAGCGTTTAGACATATATCCGAGGTTCGAGTAAAAGTCTGTGCTTCTAAACTTGACAGACTCAGACTTAGCTTGTCAAGTCTTGACAGATCAACGAGGTTTAGAGGAAAACACATTAGATATTAATGGGTTCACAAACCTAGACCCTCCAAAGCTAAATTCTCAGATATATACGTGGGTCGCCTTGGGGTCTTAGCCAAGGTAGAATTTTTGTTCTGGCTACACCACTGATTGAAGTCAAATAGTCAATTAACATTTAAGCTTTGACTGTTGATCATGTAAACTGGTACAACAAGAGACAAATTCAATATTTGTAAATGCTTGAAGGATATTTCAAAAAAATTGTTGTTAATAGAGTTCATTCATAAATACAAGTACTTCTTTTATCATCATGAATTTTTAATGTTTCAGCATTTCACGATATCCCGTCGCACGACCAACCGACGCCGCCACCACCTCCGAATCCAGCAGTCAGCCTCCTCGGGCTCTTCCAAAGCCACTGAATTTTCATCCTCGAGTGACAGCAGCAGTAGTAGTGAAGATCATTTTCAGTATCGTCACAAAAAGCGTCGTATTCTTCAAGCCTACGTTGCCAATAAGATGGAGAGTAGTGATGCGAGTTCGAGTAGTGGCAGCCTGAATGCAACAGGTGCAACGAAAATCTCTGGTCCTCCTCCACCAGTCGTGTCCTACTCAGTGGGGAAAAAGGTCGCCGCTGCCGCCAATGCCGTCACCAATGCCGCCGCGCCAACAATAATCAATGCTGGAGTGGCTGCTATTGTGAAAAGTGAAAACGGGGCTAACAATAACGAGACAACCACTGTGAATATGGCTGTGAATATTCTAAGACCTGAGAATTCCCGTGTGATGACAACAAATAATAATGCTAGTAACATAAATAATAACAATATTAATAATCACAATACAATTACCAATAAAGCCAGTGTGCCTTCACCCCAGCAGACGACGAAACATCATACGAGTGTCATCACACGCACCTTTCCGAGTAAGCCATCTCAGTCTCAGTTTGGAATGCACTACCCCTTCTGTCTTTTGGTGGAGGCTGCGGTGCACATAAGAGAATTGGAAATGCAACAAACCACTGCAACTGCTCACCAGTGAACCGTGTCCACTAAACTTACCAGTTCACAAAAGCAACAAAGGTGGACATGAATCTTTACTGTGTGAAGACACGTTAGAAACTGCGTTGTTGTGTCATTCTCATTTTCAGTGTAGTCCAATTGTAATAGTCAAGTCAGTCGAAATGACGTTGTAGTAGGTCAATACTTTTATTAAGAAATGTCATAATATTATTAATATCACAATCATGAGACGGTAGACTAGTTTTTGTAGTTTACATTATTATTATTACATTATTACTATTGTAAACGTATGTATATATACCTATTAATTATAAGTGTAGTGACTCTTTACGTTAAATAATTTAGTAACACAGTGACAGTGCCAAATCTTACGATACGGGCCATGGTTAAGTTATTCAGTTGTCATCTTCATTAGTAGTACCGAGTTCTATTTTAGATAATAACTACCATGTAGAAAGATTCTTTCTGTTTTTCCTCTGGGTTTTAATAACGATTATTATACAGTGACTATACAAACTGAATTCAACAATAATGACGATATATTATGTATGTATACCTACCACACTTATAGACATATACATTCTAACATGTATTGTCATTGTCACGATATGGCACGCAGTTGACTCGAACATAATTGACACAAAAATACCTACTTGTATAAAATTGCTGCTACAGTATACCTATTATGGGTATCTAATAATCAACACAATGGTACAATATGAACTATTTGTTTAAAGTTCAACCGATCCAGGGATACCGAGTTAACCTTCTTCGTACTGTCGACATGATTATTATATTAGATAGATTATCTTTAAAAATAATTAATGCTACACAAGACAACGTACCCTCTTCCCCGTCATCATCTCTGTCTTTCCAGCGTAATGTCTCGAAACCATCCAAGTGAATCTAGTTGTAAAAATCCAGTTAGTTATCTGTATAGGAAATACAATATAATCAACAAACGATAGCACTTTGTATATCGAAACTCTAAAGTACATTAAACTGACTGTAGAGTATAATATATTCAATTATTTACTAGTTCTAACTATAATTGTATTACTTGGGGAAGCTACGAGATTCCACTCCCAATTATTACACATGGCGGAGTAGTTAATTGTAGCTATACTATAATATACATAATAGTCATAGGGTACTCTTTCAAATGAAATCCATTACGACTAAAGAAATCTACAAAAATCCTGATACGAAATGCACTTCTAAAAATATGATGATAATACACTATGATATAATTTTTGCTAAAACATCTTCAAGAGGTCTTCCGCCGCTACCGTCAATGAGATCTTACCCTCGCAGCGTAGGCAGATTTTTTATTTTTTAGAGACAACTCAGCTTCCGGACCTCTTTATATAAAACTAGGTGTTAGATATTGATAGTCGTGATGGTAGCGTTTACATTGTGTTATGTATAGGTGAATAAAAATTATGATGATGAATGACAAGTATATACTATTACCTTATGTAACTAAAAGGTAGCAGACCTACAAGAACACACTCGTCAATTCAAGTGCATTTACACTATATAAACCTTATGCGTACTTACTACTTACAGTTTTGTGTATTTCATTTTCAGGTCATACATGCAACGATAGTTTACATGGACCGAATCGTGTAATATTTTACAAATACATAGAATGTCATATTGTGTCTGTGTACTGTAGTACTGTAAAATCTTATTATGTAATTTTGGTAGCGACTTTTTTTGAGTTAATTGTTGAGATGAAATCCGAGATTAAATATTTGAAATACAAAACTTATATATACCTATATCTTAATGGATAACAATGGTGAGCCACGTATTAGCTGGATACTATAATACACATACATACATCCGTAAGTAAATACGTAATTTTGTTAAAAATGATAATACATATACCTACATACCTAAACAAATATTACAAATAGACTATTTTCAAATAAATTGATTCGAGTGTTGCTAAAAAATAAGTTTGCACTGGAACAAAAAGAGAACGAATGCTTAATGTCTTTGGAGATGAGAGTTCGAGAGGGGACGAGAGTAGTAGTGGGAGGATGTCGAGTGCTTGCTATATAAGCTACGTAATTAATATAAATATTTTACAACCAAAACCTACCAATGCATCTGTGTTCGTTAATTCGCAATCGAAATGAGTGTATGTAGTTAATTAAAATTGTTGTTAGTTAATAATAGAGTTCATTATGATATAACTACTTCTAGTGTACACAACATTAATTTTTGATGTTTGACTTTGGCTTATGATCCAGCAGCTCTCATTTTTCTTTTTGTTGTTATTCCTAGAGAATCTATTACAGATATACATATTTTAGTATAATTAATTGTTATGCGAGTCAGTTTTTATATGAACTGTTTGTCCACAGTTGCTCAATCTCAATGATCAGCCAGTTGTTTCACGAAAGCCGTGTTGCCTGGAACCAATGAATCTGACGAATACTAAACTACCTTTAACTAATTTCGGCAGTCTACATTTCATGTCTAGATGGATGATATGTATTACACTTTAATAGGTATACCTTACTTTACTATATATACCGTATTGTACATACAGATTTATATTGAAGCTCTTACCTTACCTCTTTGTATACTTACTACTTTAATTATGCGTAGTAGGAGTAGTAGTGAGAGACACGTATCAGTATCGCATATTATGTATTGTCAACTGAATCAAACTATTATGGATACTACTTATACATCTATAGCTTTATGTATTTAAATGTAGAAAACAAATGATTGCATTCACTTTTACCTTTGTTAACACTAATATTCTAATTTTCTTGTTGAATATTCGATTGTTACACAACAGAATACATACATATTACTGGTAATACTTATTAGTACATAGTACATACTGGCGCATTTATTATAATAATTATTATTAAATACATGTAGTTTTTATAGAGCAGTACAAGCAAACAAATACAAAATCAATCACATATATATAAATACACGAGAAATCATAAATAATTATATCGTAGTAGTACGTGCATCACCCAGTGACAGCAAGTTTTTTTATGACATAGTAAAAAAAATGGAAGAACTGTTGTGAATTCTGAGTCGAATGTAATGTAATAAACAAACGAGTTTAAAAATGATTTTTCGCGCTGTTATTTATTTCTCATGAACAAAGCATTATTGCACTGTGTGTTTGATGCATATTTGAGGTCTATTCTTTTCCCAGTTGAATATAAGGTTCAGCAGCATAATTAAACAACTTAAAGTCATACTCATAGATTTCATACAACCTTTTAAGGAGAGACTTACTTATTTGAGAGAAATAACGATTACTGACATTTAAATTAGTATTGCTACGCACATTACCTTTGTTTTCCCACCGTTTCAATACGGAGATTAGTTTCGTGTACTCCTCACTGCTTTTATTATTACTGTTGTCGGCCAACAGATCTAGTATTACATCTTTATCATCAGCCATTGTCTCAACTTTGAGTACAAAGTCGAAGTGATTCCAGCAAGGATGGCAGTCAATATACATAGGTCGCCAATGTTCATTCATCCTAATTGGTGGTACTGTCAACAGGTACATAATAAACTCTTCAAACGTTGGAACAGGAAGTTGGACTCGTTGGTGGTGTTCTTGTGCTTCTATCAAGTCAGACGGGATGTGTCCACCATGTCCACTCGACGTGCCATTAACAGGTCCATTTATTCTGTCTCGTTCCTCTGATCAATGTAGAAATAGAAGCTTTTATACTTTACATATTATGGCAAACAAAACAAACATCTATGAGACTTCTTTCAATAAATTTCCATGACATGTACTGCACACACCAAGTTGCGAGAATGCATGTGTCTAGAAGTATGTGGGTTATGTTGTTATGTGTGCCAATGCACAACACCCTGTCGGAAAAGCAAAATGTTTGTTTATTTGGTATTTTATAGACTCAGGGTCATCCACTACATTTATTCTTATCAACTTGTTTGAGAGAGGTTCTGCACAACAGCAATCTGTAGCACCTATAGGGTATACATTTCTGATTATGTATGACTGATTTAAAGCATTAAGTGTATGCATGCCTAATAAATGCTGGTATTCTATTTATATTGCTACGCTTATACATACATGTACATTTATAAGGTAGGGCACAACAAAAAATTCTAGAAAAAATATTCTGCTGACGTGAGCATTTTTACGTACTTTCTGTTAGAAACTCTTGATGATACATTGTGCCTGTCTTTGAGAAAGGAAAGATATTGTTCGTCTTATTCTGTAGGTTTTCTCGAATGTTAATGTTCGTTCTTATCTTGTGTCTGAAGGGGTGAGGAGATTTTCTGAATTTATGAACAATCTCTAATCCATAATTTTTGTAAAAGTATTCTCTTCCAAGTGTTCTCTCTAATTTGTCGCGGTAGGCAGAAAGTATCCGCTCAAAGGGATGACGAACAACCACCATCGAGTATTGGCGAGTTGTTGACAGGAATGTGTTCTTGGGAATATTAAGACGGAAATCGTGGGCAAGTTTCGTAAAAACTAATTTTCCTTCGTGAATTTGTTTTTCTGTCAATGGAGTGAGAGCTCCTTTTAGCTGTAAGAACACGGCCATCCACGCCGAAGACGCAGCTTTGAATATAGGACACCACTTAATGAGCACATTTTCCGACACCCTGTATACAAATTAGTTAAGACTTGTTTTACTTTTAGATTCGCATAGATTGCTACATATTTATAACGGATGGGCAGACTGCAAAGCAATATCGTTTTACAATCTAAATAGTCAAGGTGAAAATGCTTAAGATAGGGACAATAAACGTATGTATAAAATGTTTGTTTAAGTTTAAGTGATACTAGTTTCTTTCAAGCTTCTCTACAGTCTCAAGGTTTTAAAACTATGCTCATTAGGACTGCATGTATATAAAAATAACCGAATTTTTATTGTAAATGGTGAATCAAAAATATCCAAGAAAAGCGTCATTGTACGTGCCATAAAACCTGTACAATGAAATAGTAAAAGCTTGCAACCGTGACTTCAACAACCACACTTAACTCTTTTGTCAATACCCGACTGTAATACACCCATTTAGTCACAGGAAGACCCCCCAACGACTGCGCCAGGGGTGAGATATTCGTTCGTGGATATTCAGGAAAATGGCTACCGGATACGACATCAAACTTTGATGAACGCTTGTTAGTGTTGACTGGATTTTTTGTGGCGGGAATTTTCAAGACTTCCGTACAATATTTGTTTGCAATAGCAGCTCTTGTCGCGCAAGTCTAAAAGATAACAATTCATGAACCATATAAAACAAAAATTATTTTGAGCCTGTGGTTTTGGTTTTACTTAATCCGCGTTTAGTAGTCTATCGTAAAATACATTTACATCGTGTTTACACGGAAATGAAGCATTACCTACATTCTTTACATTCTGTTGGTTTTGTTGTGCCGTTTTTGACGTACGCCAAGTTTCCTTCTCAATTTGTAGAGTCCTTGCGGAAACATCCATATTTTTGGTTAGTATTGTCGTGTTGACCAAATCAATTTCGCTTGGCTTTTTGTATTGTATGTTGGCAAAAATTGGCATGGTCCGGTTATCCCTGCAATTTACCATACCTATTTTAGATGGTTTCAACAAGGCAAGTCAAATGCAATAGATTTATTGCGTTGTAATACAAGTACATAACAAATATAAAGGTGCGCATTCTCCACATCAAGTGTAAATGAATGATATAAACCAACTCTGTGAAGAAACATAAGTCTACAACTGGTTTGTTTCTTCGTTTAGTTATAAAGATGCAAACAAACAAACTGCTCTTCCATGTGATGTAACTATAAGCAGTATATACTAATATATTGTATTTGTTTGGTTTGTAAGTAACACTCGTGTACATAATTCATGTAGGGAATGTTTAGGAATACATGTGAAATGCAGTTCTAAGGGGAGAAGCACATTTATTGAATAAATATCCGTAGGTTGTCAAACATGTAGTAGATGCAAAATAATCGTTTTTAAATGGCAGCGTTGCAAATTGCAAGGCTTTTAAACAAAAGGTATTTTCTAGCTATCCAGGGAACGGTCACAGATTAGTATTTGAGTTAAAAACCAATCTTTTTAAAATTTTCTCATTTCTTCTTCCATATGAGTATGTATTGACGTAGTGTACTACACGTGTAAATCTAATAAATGTGTTATTGTTAATCTCATGATTGTGCTTACAAGTACTAGCAGTAAAACAAAGAAACGTGTACCTTAGCATGTACATCCAAAAGGAGTACGCAATGATGATCCAACACAATGCCAACAGAGTAATCACTTGAACGGATTTGGTTGGCAAAACTGTCCTGACTTGTTTTTTCATGCCGACCTGTTGGACCATCATATAACGATTCATAAACAATTAAGATATTAATGTTATTGAGAACAAGTCTCATGTCATGAGCCACAAAAGCATAGTAAAATGCATTAAAAGTATACAGAAATTAAAGTGTCAGTAACAGAAACCGATTTAATTCAGCGATTTATGGCTCAGACTCGGATGAATTTCAGAGGGAATGCCAACACAAAAACACAGTTCACAAATCGTGAAAAGAATGATTTTTATTTCACTTTAACAATACCTTATACAATAATAACACGAAGGTATCCGGTTATCTATTTGTCTTATTATGTAAAGCTGTAGGTTTAACTTCGGAGGTTAGAAATGGTGAAACATGGAAACAACATTTCATTGACTATAAAAGATCAACTTGATATTCAACTGATAACGGGAGGATGGCCCACACAACTCATTTTAGATAATGTTGCAGAAAAGAGGGGTGTTGGTAAATTATGGTTTCCCAATGCGACTAAATTTCTTTGTTACTTATAGACTTTTATATTATTTTGTGATTGAATTAACTTTTACGTTACTTCATACAGAAATACATGGAACGGAGTCTCAAGCACAACTGTAGTAGAATATATAGTAGTACAGTATTACATTATTGAGATTTGTGAAGGATTGTAATCTGTAAAGGACGATGAACATGAGTTACTACTCTATGTATATTTCCTATCGTGTATATTATAGAGTATACTACGAGCTGCAAGTTTGGGTTTCGACAGGTTAATGTCGCTCTGTCGAGTTTACGGGACTTCCCGTTAACATTTGCATATATCATTGACTAAGAATAATTCATGATGACTCCAATATCACCAGTCATAATTTTTAACCTAAAGGAAGACGAGAGCAGAGTAGGTGACTGCGTGCGGGTCGTAACTTACGATTCGTAAGGCTTGGTGAAACTAATAAAATGGACATCGTGTGTGAAATGCGAAAGCAATGCGGCATTTTTGTAGAGTTAACAATAATATTTGCACGATTTTCTCTATTGTTGTATTGTGTTTTCTTCACTGCCCGCCTATGTACATGCAATTTTAGCAGATTACATATTTATTGCATAAATATTTGACACATATCTGCCCAAGAGACAGTGTATTCAAAGCCGATGCACACATTTCCTTTTTACAACACAATAAACACAGTTAATCACTTCAAGAAAAAATCCTGTCTCAAATCTAAGCCTAAAATCATTACTTTATTTTAAAAGTGTTTAAATATGAATTCTAAATCCACTAGTAAAAGATTAGGACCATGACCATGAAATAATAGAAAATCTTGAATCTTTGCAACCGGGTTTGCATAAAATTCATCAAATTTTGTACATAGCACAACATAATTTCCTCGGATCTTTCATATTAAATCGGTTTTCTGATTTCAATAATGTGTGTTTAGTGGTATAAATGCAATAAATTAATATATATTGTTGTATACATTCTTTTTTATAAGCTCTTTTGCAGCGAGATGTTATAGTAAATTTAAATATATTTATTACCTATGTGCTAAATAGCGACATCACCATTTTTATTTTTCACCGGAATTCATACAATTTAAACAGATAGTGGAAAATTATATTCTAACTACGCTGACATGATTATCAATTGCTTTTTCGTCTTAAGCAAGATGCAAGTCTTTTGCCACGGTGTACGCAGAGACGTACATCATAGATGCCCGATTCTTTTTAAATGTTTCGATAGCTTTGGGACGAGCCTCTTCCCACGCATACATGTCCCGGTATAGGGGGCGTACAAACTTCATTCGACCCTGATCCGTAACAAATTGCAGTGCTAGTGGAAGCTGCTCCATCCACTTACTTTTTATACACAGACGAAGCCACCTGAAAGCATTTTTCCAAATTGTGTGATTGTGGGCTGCAATCCTCGTTTAATTGAGAGCAAATTATCGTTCAAATGTGTTTAAATGTACCTAAACTTAATCTCCGAGTTTTCATTGGAATTAAAGTCATACACCTGTTGCATAACTTGCAATTTATCCACAGGAAGACCGCTAGGCTCTTGTACAAGTAAAGCAAGAAACTCGATTTTTTGAGGACTGGTTAATGTTTGCAGGCCCGTTTTGTCAAATGGGCATCGGGAAGACGTATCCCAACTCAACCATCCTTTTTTCAAATCAACACAAGCTTCCTCCAATGATGCGTCATATCTGAGAATGGATCGTTGAATTAAAGACTTGAAAATTTTACTATTAAATACAATTCAAATTACTACTGTCTCAGTCTTACTGGGATATTACTAACGGCATTCCGGGGGTCTTAAGCCACTTTGTCCATTCAACATCTTTAATTTGATCCAATTTCCCTTCTTTAGTAAAGTAGTCAATGAAAAACCACTTGAAGACGTCCGTATCAATTGATTTGTACCGATGAGCGGCTATGTATGTTTTCAGGAATGGCTCAAAAATAGCTGTGGAAACATTATTTTGAAATATTTTACTTAGCTTTGCATTGATTACACCAATATCTATTTTATGGTCTTACTTGGTCCTCCAACTTTTTGCTCCAAGTAGTACAAAAATGCATACCCCTTTTCATATGGCACTACACTGAAAGAGTCGTCAGGGTCCACACCGTCCAAATTAGGAACCTAATGTACGTACCCCAAAAGCGTCAACTACTAATTGCATGATCATGATCCATACATAATATCAATGTAATGAAGGTTTACCAGAGCAGTAAGTGGATTATCTGGCTTTAAAGTGTCCACACAATCCTTAAGGTCCTTTAGTCCTCCGATTGAAGCGAATTGTCTAAATTCCAGATATCATTTACCTACTTTATATAAAAAGTTTACACTTTATTTGATTGAAGGAAAAAAATGTACCTGGCAGCTTCTCCTTCAAGAGCACATAGAATTTTTCTTTCGGCAAACACTGTAAAACCCTCATTGAGCCAAAAATGTTCAAAAGTTCGATTAGTTACTAAGTTTCCAGTCCAGCTATGTGCAATTTCATGAGCTATCACATTGGCCAGGGATTTGTCGCCAGCTAAAAGTGTAGGTGTGGCAAATGTGAGACAAGGGTTTTCCATCCCTCCAAATGGAAAACTTGGTGGCAATACGAGTATGTCATAAACTCCCCAGACGTACCTTTACATTTCATTGTGGACATTACCAAAACATGTATCGATTATACACACTTTTACATAGTAGTATACATTACATACTCTCCCAAAATATTTTCAGCTGCAGAAAGCATTTTTTCGGTGTCTTCAAAATCATAAGCAGCTTTTTCTAAAAACTGTTTCTCTGCCCACACTTCAGTTCTTGGACCGATTCGCTTGCTTTCGATTTTACCTGCAACGATAGCAATTAAGTAGGACGGTATGGGAACTTTCTGTTCAAAGGAATGCTTTCGTAGCGTGTCATTGACAATCTCAGGTGAATTCGGTCTGACAGCACTCATCAACACTTGCAGTTCTTTGGGTGCGGTTACCTGCATCAATCAATACAGAGTGTAATTATCCAAAGTTAGATTAATGATAGAAGATTCGATTGGGAACTAATGTACCTCTGCATGATACGAAGCCTTTGTAGAAGGTGTGTCTTGACACGGAACTAGACTTCTCGCATGAATCGCCTAAGCAGACAAATTGCATTTCGTACAATATTGTAAATTAATATAGTAAAATATTTCTCCAACTCTGAGTCGCACTTACTTCACATTGACTGAACAAATATGGGAATTCTTTGCCTGCCGTTTGTTCTTTGTCCAACCATTGTAACGCAGAACAATTGTTGGGAGCCGTCGAGTATTTTATTTCGATTTTCAGCCTGCAAATTATATTGTTTGTTTGTTAGACTCATATGTAGGAACTTTTTAGTTGTTATTGTGAAATGGACTTCTCCAAAATAGTTAATTGATCTATCAATACAGCAAGTCGTTAGAGTAAGGAAGAGGTTGCGTGAGCAGCTTGAGTAACTAAATGCTGCCATGTATAACATGGTTAATTTTATGACGCAGAATTTAGTATCTCTTGGCTGCGCAACCTACGTTTTCTTACTGCACCCAGCATTAAAGTACACATTACTTTTGATTATCCCCTGTAGGAAGCGTAACTTTTAATGGTTGCCCGAAAGTGGACACTTTGTCTCCGATTGTATAGTTCAATGCCTTCCCACTAGAAACATCTGCAGCACCATTCACGGAAATATCTTTTATATCAAAAATCTGTGGAAAAGAATAAGTATTTATAAGCCTTTCGAAACACGCGAAGGGTAAATCTATAGTATAATTGATTAACACTTACTATCTGACGAGCACTGGAATTGTTGACGACCAAATCATAAATTGCGGAGCCATTAATTACTTTTGTGTCAAAGTCAATGTTCCAATTCAGATTTATCCTTTCCGCTCTAACATCCTCTGTGTCAAATTCAATTAAAATCGTGTAATGAATATTAAATACTGACAATGAGTCAAATGATGTATATCAAAATAACATTCTAACCTGGATTTGAAAACGAACTAGGGTCATTCGGACTCAAGGGCCCAATTTTGGCAGCTGTATCTGTCATGTTTGCTTGAACTTGGTTAGAGCTGTGAGGGCGTCTGCAAATAGTAAATGATGAGAACGGCTTCAATGGTTGTAAAAGAAAGGAGTGTGAGTGCACAGATTTGTTATAAATTGTCCCTCCTCCTCGTACACGCAGCGCAGACAAGAAACGACAACTGGTTATGGTGATTGTGCCGATTGTGATGCGTACAAGTGATTGAAACAATTGAACCATTAAGTCTGAAGTGGTATCGTCCTATCGTCGTCAACGCTCTGTTCTGTAAGTAGGTGAAAATGATAAACCTATTTTTCTATCCTACTAATTCAATTATTTATATAAACCATGAAACATTTGATGAGCGAATCCATGTATTTCTTTATGCGTGCATTATGTCGAAAACAGTATTCACATATCAAAATTATTGTAGTAGTTTTCCATTCTCTTCTACCATATCTATAAGAATATTGAAGTGTATGCTGTGTATGTATGTAAATTAATTGACTTACAGCACTGGAAATTTTAATTGTATGTACGCTGTGAACAATACGGTAGATAAAGAAAATGCTGATAAAGCGATTGAATGGATGAATTACTGGTCCAGTTGACTGGACCAGTAAGCCATTTCTTATGCTTCGATATCGATTTGAAAACAGTATATATTATGTTAGTGTCGTATATAGAACTATAGAACGACAACGGCAATTATGCTAAGCTATAAAAATCAGAGCCCATAAGTTGACATACTTAATTATTAGCCAACCCCTTGCTGAAATAGAAAATGTTGTAAACGCATAACGGATAAATTGTTGAAGGTGGATTGAGCAATCCAGTATACGAGGTTTATTGTCCATTTTATCCAAAAAAAATTCCCAGTCTAATTTTTGATACGGCCAGCCCAGCCGAAAACGTTTTCAAAAAAATGCCCTGCCCAATTTTTTTATATGCCCAGCCCAGCCCAAAACCTTTTTCGAAAAAATTTCCCAGCCTTGCCTATAGGTTGTACTAAAAATACTCACTGTACTGCTAATTATCTCTACTACAAATTGCCCACTGCCCATATTGTCTGCACTAAAAATATGCCAGAGCCCAAAAATTTGTACCATATCAGAACGGATCCAGGGGGAAGGGGGGTTGAGCCGGATTAACTTTTATATTCACGGTTTTCAGAAATTGGGCTTAAAGACTGAATTTAAAAAAAGTTAAATTCACAAAAAAGTGAGCAAATTAAATAGCATTTTGAAAAGAATGTGAATTTTGTAACAGATCTTGCAAAAAACCACCGCAGGCGAATTTTTTTTGCGTTTTTGGAAAAAATTGAATTATTATATATCTAGTGCTTAGCTAAATTTCTAGGGGGAGGGGTTTGAACACGGAAAACCCTACCGTAGATCCGAACCGTAAAATGCCATGATCAGCCATTGTTTTTTCAAAATAAAATACCCAGTCCAAACAAAATATAAAAAAATACCCACCCTAGACCAAAATTTATTTTAAAAAAATGCCTATTTTTGGATACAAGTTCGAGCATTTTTGAAATCCGGCCCGGCCAAACCCGACTTATCGACAAATCTCAAAATCCCCAGCCCGGCCGTTTTGACCATATCAAAACCCACCCAGTTCAAGCCCGAAATATTTTCCCTACCCGAACCCGACAGGTTCGGGCTGGACAGACACTGTATACCCGTTTTTTTGGGTAATCAATGCCCATACTCACCTCTGGTTAAAACCACAAAAAGATTCTCTAGCCATGTGTGAGTGTCATATTTCTGCATGGGGTGAGACTTTGGACCTCCTATACATATGTTTATTGAACACCTTTTACATAAGCATATTATTCCGATATCTTTGTGTGCTTTTAAGCGTAAATATTCGAAAAGTGGCAATAGTTTGTTTTGGACGGACACTATATATGCATGTAATAGGTTTATAGCCAGTGTCGGCTTATGCGATATTTGTGATGAAAAACTTATTACACACTTTGTCAAATTTCTGAATCTTTTCTTGACTATCCACTAATCAAACCGAAGCCATATTATGCAATTATATTGCTTTCAAAAGAACGCTCCCGTGAACAAACAAAGAAACTGAATTCACAACAAGAACACTCAATCGTACTGGGAATGTGGGAATAATATTTAATTAAATGAACGAATAAGGCAAAATACAACACACAAATTTGGAAATGACTGAAGCTGCATGACGTGCAGTCGAGAACACGACACAAAAAAATTACGAATGAATCATACTTACTTGCTTTATTTTCAAAATTTAAATATATATAGTAGTGACCAAAGTAAGACTGCAAATATGCAAAAATTATTTTGTATTTTAGCGCCGTTGCAATTACCGTACGAATGATAGATATTTAGATAACCCGAAGATGGTATTGGTAAAATTAAGTTTTTTTCGATGCACATACATGAAATATGAACTAATTAAGAGAGTAGCTTCGCAGGAAGGGACAGTTTTTCATCTAGCATTTGTAATCAGACTTCCGAGTCGAGTTGCCCGAAACTAAAATTTGGACAGAACAAACTATATTTATAGAAATAGGGAAATCCATGCAAAACAAAAAAGACATACTACTATAAGTAACTGTGCATTCTAAAGAGTGTAAATAACCGAAATTTTTCGTAAATTTTTAAAACATACTTTTAATGGCATTGAAATATCCGCTGAGTCTCAACCGCTGAGAAATTTTTGCCGAGGAATACATTTTTTCAGGATAACTTTAAATGCGGCTACATCCATCCTTAGTTTCTATAAGGTTCGGTTTCACTTAAATGCACATATCGCCGAAAATAAGTAATAGCAACTAAAGCACAGACTGCAGACTGTTGCCATTCTCTGAAATGGGGAATATCAATTAGATGTGGAGCATTTGTTTCTAACTGATGGATACTTTGCTTGCTAAAACGCTGCTCATCAAAGCATTCATTTAAAAAATTGTATTCCGATATGTGAATATGTGGTAGTGCATTAATCTATATGAACATCTTTGATGATTCCGACTTGCAATTCAACGAGGTTTGCAAAAGTTATTTTGGGATACGAAAAGAGACTTTTCCATATACTGCAAGTCCGACAGCTTATAATTTATTGTATAAGTAGTGTAAAACATTACCGGGTCATGGAATGGCGAATCTTTCAAACGTTTATAAATGCAGTATAAAAATATGTAGTTGTACTTAATTCAGTATTTAAATTTAATTACACATTCAAACTGTACACTAAAGAACATTTTTTAATGTACATCATGCACATTATGGTATGTAATGTGTGTATAGTTGGTGCGTATAGACATATATTGAGAGTAGAGTAACTTTTTTGTCAGATCACATCAAATGCCAAATTATTAGCCAAGGCTCTTTTGCTTTAACATTAACAAGTAGTAAATTACAAATTGATCACAAATAATTTGTGATCAATGTACTATTTGAAATAGTACATTCATTGGAATTACATAAGTGCATTTAACCCATAGTGATTGCATTATCAAGGCGGAAGAAGAGCAAATTTAAAACAAAACGAAACAATGTATTCATGTAATTACTCGTGAAATATAAAATGTAATCTAGCGAAAACTTAAAAAGGTTTTCGCTTTGATATATCATCACTATTATTATTATTTTAAATACTTAGGTACGAGTATAGTAAACTTCAACCGAATAGGCTTTCTGAATGCCTAATATACCTTCTATAATTATTAACAAACTAACAATGAATTGCATACTGGTTTGGTGTGCAGGGTCTAAGTTTAGTGTACTCTTTAAAATTAGGAAAACTTAATTGTGTATGTGTAATCAACTGTTGTTTACATTGTCATTTTAGTTCTATAAACTATAAGATAAAAGCAACATCTGCAAACATCAAGATCGGAATTTACACACAAAAAAATTTTCTTTTCGCGCATAGAAAAGCACGTAAAACTATTGCCAAGTGCACTATTCATTTTTGAAAGCTACAAACTTTTTACTGGAGAGTACATAATTTTATGCAATACAAAGAAATTACAGTTAATTATTACAGGAATGGAAGTTAGTAAGAACATAGCACGAGTGATATGAAATCTTCGTAAGTAATTGAAATTACACCTTGTTGCATGGTGTCCCTTTGACGAAAACCGTCGGTGAATTTCTGAATTAAAATACAAGCCATGATGAAACCGTCAACTGGAAGTCCAGCACCTTTTTCCCCGAATCTAAATCATATATTACATCTTACATATTATGTGATCCAACCTAAAATTATAATTAGTACTACAATAAAACGAACGAGTCGTAAGTCGCAACACTACAACGAAGTTTTTGAAGAGATAATTTTTTTATACTTTGATGCACAGCCAAAAATTCCGATTGAACAGTATGTATATTATTCCTATTTGAAAGTTCTGACCCAGATTCAGACACTTCATATCATATCTAAATTATTACAGCGAATAAAATATGATAAATTTGCTATACCTTGCAGCAACAGTTTCAGCAAACTGAGGTGAGAAGCGGTACCCCATGGTTTGTAACGCCTGCATGAATTCTGAAGAATCAATGTAACCAGATTGATTTCCGTCATACGTACGAAATGTTTGCAACCACTGGTTTACGTAGCCAAAAAGATGACCAAAGGCATTAACATCGATAGACCCACTTCCACCATCAAACATTCCTAAAAAATGTATTACACAATTCATGTGTATCACAATAAATTCTGTTCATCATACATCACATTTTCACATTACTGTTAATGAATTCTTATATGCTTAGTTTGCTTTTTTACATTTTCAATAACATAACAGACAAAACGTTCACATGCATTCCCTAAACAAGTTTGCAAAATCCACTTTGGCTTATGATTTGTAATCTGCTTTGCTAATGACATAATGTGTACATATGTGCCAGCAGCGTCTTCTTGGGTTTAAAATTAAGTAGAAGTACAGCCGCTCGAACTGCAACATGTTACATCCCCTTACAAAATAGATCATAGGATATCAACCACCTGGGGTCTAGTCCTAAATAACTGTAACGATTGTTTGTATAGCATGTTGTAGTTGGAGCGGCTGTGCTTAAGTATAAGTAAGTATTTTAATTTATTGAAAAATTATGCCTTGATATGGATTGAATAAATTTAACGGTACCTATCATAAGACGACAAGCAGCATCCGAAAATTGGCGACCATTGCTGCTTTTAAGGGCACACTGCAGCTCACTGGCCGTAATGCGTCCTGATCTGTCAGTGTCCACGGAGGCAAACCATTGTGCTGCTTGAGGATCCATATTTCTAGCTCTCGACCTCGATCCTATGTTGAATCATGGAAAGTATATAAGCGCAAGCGGTGAAAAACACCTGAAGTCTGAAAGTAAATAAAATAAGCCCCCCCCCCCC
>JABASC010001877.1:0-20497 GCA_019776185.1 Plutomurus gul | reverse complement strand
TATAGATGAATAGATGAATTCGAATTCCTTGAGGTCAAACACAGAGGTAAAATATTTCACTTGACATTTGTCAAGAAAAGCGAAGTTTCAGCAAATTATTTGACCTCTGTGTTTGACCCCAAGGAATTCGAATTTTCCAATTTCCTCTAAAATCCCACTGGGGAATGTTGTGAGGCACATGTATAATAAGTTTGAACGAAATCCATCGAAACGTCTTCGAATAAATTAGCCTAAGAGATTGAAAATTGAGACCCCCTAGGCCCCTATGGAAATTTTTTAAAAGTGAAAGCTCCCTCATTGTTTCTTTAAACTAGGCCAAGAATCGACCAAGACACAAAAAAGTGAAAAATTCGAACCACTTTTTTCTCTCTTGCTATTGTCTTAAAAACTAGCTCCTTAGCCAACCACTTTTCTAATGGTTTCATAAATTAAACAGGTTATTTCATTCTGTTATTACCTTGTCAAGTAGATATTTTATATATACGCAAGGCAATCTGACTATAGCAGCCCAATTAAAAAAGCGTAGTTCACGCAGTCTGGTATTAGCATTAACAGATCGAACTACCACATAAAGGATCGGATATTGCTGGATTACTGATTTTAAATGGGTTTGCTAATTCCATGCCTTCTACTTGAGTCAAATTACCTCGGGTATACTTAAGTAAAAAGGGGAACAAGGGGGCTGTTGGGACACTTTTTTTCAGTGAATTTTCTTAGCCAAAATTTGTGTGATATAAATGAAGTGATATTGCACAACGATGTAATATATATCTGTGCACATTTGGGCCAAAAATTGTATTTTAAGTTTAAAAAATGGGTAAGAAATGTTGGACATAATTCCACGATGGACAAGATACCTGTAGTGGTTGTGGGTAGGATGGCTTCGGAACTAATTTGATCCCCCAACAACCCCCAATTCGCAACGTCTCAAAACAAATACCGCCAGAGAGGTTCTTTGACGTGGCATTCCTATTTAAAATAGCAATGCAACAAAACATGTAAATCGTGACAGAATTAATTTTGTGTTTACCAACCGTCCCCATCACAACGTGTAACAATTGTCCTCAACCTGCCATTTTCCACAATTACTGTGTTTCCAGAAATTGGACGCTAGTTTTATGAAAGATGAATCGTTGCATGATAATGCTTGATTTACACTACGCGATTCCGTTCCTTTTTCTTTAATTTTCATCTCGTTTCCATGACGATTACATTTATAGTAAACTTCTCATTATTTCACTTTGCTTTCATTTTCATCATAAAATTGTGGTCATGGCAACTGCCCTTTCCCCTTAACTTTTTCTGTTTATACTCAAATTCCTTTCATTCTGATTTCATTGTCCCTGCTAAAAGTACGTGGCCAATGTACTTTGGAAAAGGAAAATGAAGGGAAACTGCAAAAAAGTATAAATTGAAAGGATGAAATTGGGAGGAAAGCA
This sequence comes from Plutomurus gul, assembly GCA_019776185.1. NCBI lineage: Eukaryota > Metazoa > Arthropoda > Collembola > Entomobryomorpha > Tomoceridae > Plutomurus > Plutomurus gul. Next base: position 19,058 of record JABASC010001877.1, on the reverse strand, counting down.
AAATGAAGTGAAAAGGAAAGCAAAATGAAAGGAAAAGTCTATCCGAAGCGTAAGACGTATATGTTGGGGTTACAACCTAAAAATTTTACCTATATAAATAGCATGCACCTGTCCGAAGATAATAAAAATTTACTGTCTGTTTAAAAAGTTACTTTGGACTGAGCAAAACTTGTTTAATTTTATGCTAAATGCAAAAATTGGCCGATAACTGCCAAACGTCGTTTAAAAAAGGATGGGTGGTTCTTGAATTTAAATTTTGGCGAATTTAAAATAAGGTTACCGCAAAAATATAAGCGTGTTCCAACCGTCGCCATTTCCCCTACTTCATTTTCTGTACTCTCGTTTACCATAAAATATTCTTTGTGTTTAGCAGTTAAGTCTTTGCAAATATTTAAGTTACTGCTGTAATGACTTTCTCTATTGTCAGCGAGTGGACAAGGTTTTGGATCGGCTACACAAACAACTTTAGTTACATTTAATTGCATGTACTCAAGAAATGATATTTGCTTTGCCACCACTGTTATTGGAGGGCTATTAAGAAGGACGATCATTCCCATAAAATCAGCTTCTACATTAAATTTTTGCATATTGTGAAAGCAAGTGAAGCAACTGTTATTACACTGAAGGCCACCACTTTGCTGGATCTAATATTTACTGTTCGGGTGATCATTGAAGCCATTAAAAATCAGACTCGTAATTTAATTATATTTTGATACAATTCTCAACATTTCTGATCTGATCTATTATTGTTTTAAAAAATAGACAAATGCAAGCATGTATAGGTAACTATAGGTAGACAATATACAAGGAACGATGATATTTATTCGCTGGATATTTACCAGAGGCGTAGGCACAGGGTTACATAGTTCTAGTTCAAAATATTGAATATCATTTATTCAATGATATTCAATAATGTTAACATTCATAACCAATTCCGAGGTTGGAAAAGTCTTAATTTACACATAAATCATTAATTCGCTTTAATTTATAATTTAGAATCAATGAGAAAGAAAAAAGTGCATTTTTTAAGTCTGACCAGTACAGGCCTCCATTCTTGAGACATGATTTCTGTATCTTTATTATATTATCATTGATAAATGATCCTAAATATTTCCAAAGTATTTGCCAATGGGATTATTTATTTAAACTTTATTTACTTAACCGTTTAATTTTGTTGAAGTCAGTTTACTTGTTAGAAAAAGATTTAACATCAATGTGTGTGATTCTTAATACGTTACGTTATCAATTACGCGGAATAATCAAATGAAATTCACCTTCTGCCTTGGTTGCATGCCGGTGTCCGATTATGATGATCGAAAGTGGTGTCACAAAAAAATCAAAATCCCAATTTTGTTTTGTTTTTGAAAGAGATTGATTAGTGTGATTGTATGGTTTTGGTTCATATGGTTTTCAGAAAGGAAGAGGTACCTCTCTAGTGAGAAACCTGCTCCTTCAACCTTCGCATCGATCCAGTCAATTGAGTCAAGTATCCTTAATTAACACTAACAACATATGCTGGACGATTACTTGTAGTCGTTTTACAGATATATGTATAACCAAAAATTGTGTACTGATTTCAGGAACCATAAATCCATTCCAAAATACAAACCACCATGTCGTTCCATTTGGCAAGAGTAAATATCAATTTAAATATACGACTACTATAACCAATAATTTATTATTTCAAATATTAAGTAGATATGTGATCTTAAGGTTATCATCTTTTAGCATTCAGGGTTTTGGATGGAATGATTCCACTGAAATTAATTGGTGGAAATAACTGGAATTAATGCTGGCATTCTAACAACAATAAATAGGGTACAAATATAATTCTTAATGTTCGTTCCATCGTCGTTCTGCATGCATCCGATTACGTGCTTTACATTTCAATTTGAAAACAAATTTTTATTTGATTATAATTCAAGGTGAGAGTTAGTGATTAATTTTAATTTTTAAAATTTGCTATTCACTTGAGATGCAATGATTACGCAATTTGAATGCGCATTGAATAAACGCAAAAACGCTTGAGATAGTAACACCAAAAAACCAAAGAAATCTCCACTACAATTTTAACCAAAAAACCACTTAAATCAGCTAATTCTATAAATACAAATTTTTAGCCTACGTGAGCAAATTTTTTATAGAGGAAGATTAAAAATTTCGTATGGACTACAGGAATAGAACCTGTGATTTTCGCTTTCCGGGCTACACACCCACCACTAGTCCACCACCATGCCTTACGGCATTATAGACGTTCTTAATCTTTCCCTATATACTTAGCAACGACTGTTGCTATTTGTCAATGTACGGAAAAACTTTCTGTCACTATTGACTTAATTAAGATGACTCTTCATGCATTTCTCAATTATTTTTCTCCCTATGCCACACGTGTTATAGGGACAATTTAGTAATTCTATCTCCTCATCCCAGATTCCACCAAAAACTTTGACTCTTTGTTATTTTGAAAGAGTACACGTTTAGCTACAATAATTTTAAAGAACATATGGATTATTTTTATGTACCTGGGGAAAAAACCGATTTCTGTAAAGCAAGTCGAAATAATCGGTATGTTGTCAATTAATCCAAACTTTGTGTTAGCAATGCATAAACCAAGCACAAAAAAGTGGAAATGTTCTTTAAAATTGTTGTAGAGGATGAATGTAGCTTTCGATTGGTATATCTAACTAATATGTAAGACCTTCCAATCAAAAGCCTATAGAAAAAATTTGGAAGAAAAATAAAACTTTCCTTCGCCGAAGCAGAGAGTGGAAATTCACATCGGCCGCTCAGAGAAACCCGCGAAAACATCTAACTTAGCCGACAGCTGACTAAAACACAACGACAATGTAACAGCACAACTTCGATTCGTATTATCGGGGGTATACACGTACCTGGGCCCTGTATAAACTGTCGGCTAACTTTTGCGTGCTGCAACGTTCATCCTGACGCTTCGATTGTGAACAGCCAAAATTTACTCGACCCTGTTGTTTTTGATTCTTTTTCATTTTTCCATGAATCGCACTCTTAAATCATTATATTTCTACAATGAATCAAGTACACAGTTTGGTTGCATGTCTGTATGTATGAACATAAAAATCAAGCTTATCGTTCTCTCGACTAGCAGTGAAGTACCCAGGGGAAGGGTCAGTCAGTCTCGCCTACCCAAGATCTAAAAAAAATTTAAATAGAAAGGAAGTGGAGGGAGGGGAGGCTGTGCAGTGCTATCGCTTGACCCATTGCTAATTCTAACAGGGTGACCCTCTCTCCGAAAGTAGCACATTGCCGGTACATGATGGAGAGAAATTGACGGGTAAATTTAAAATGCATTTTTCAATCAGAATTTGTTTTTTTACAGCATTTTACACTTGATCTAATTGTAAAACTACCTATGGAGTCCGCAATTTGGACATTTTAGTTTGTAGTATTTAACAGAGCGCATGCAAACATTTGAAATTTGGTGTGAACATTGACAGATTTATTATCTAAAAGGATTGAGGTCAATGACTATTGTTGACCCGTGCCTGCCCACTGACACGACCTTTTGCCTGACACGCAGCCGAAAATAGCGTTTTTCTGGGCTCCTCTGCTAAAACCTGGCTGATTTTGCACCAATTTCTTTTAAAACCTTTTTTCGGTTTCGTAAGAATTTTGGAATTTGTTTTTTGGAAATTTTTCAATACAGCAACATTGAAGAACATTTGGTGTGTCAGTGGTCAGGCAGGGGGTCAGCAAAAATCAATGAGCTCAATCTTTTTAGCTAACATATCTGTCATTGTTCACACTAAATTTCAAATATTTTCGTGTGCTGCACAATGAACTAAAACGTCGAGCCCAACTACTTACTGAATGTGTTTTATGCATTTGCCAAGTAGTCATAGAGTTGTTGCTTTGCAGTAATCTTCTTCCTGCAATGCCTATTACCCCTAGAATTAATAAATGTTAATCACTCATTCTCTATATTTAATTCTCTATACTCAATTAAATGGCGTCATTAAGTCATTACTCTCACTACAAATTAAAGGTGAGTTTTTGCCCATATATTCCAAAAAAATTCATTTAAACATTCAACTACAGTTTGTCGAACCTAAGTACTCACAAGCGGTATTTTATATATAATACAACGTTAGTTTTTCATTATGATAAATACTAATGTATTTCAAAGTAAATGCATCTTCGTCAGAGATTCGAGGAAAAAGTGTCGGAGTCTTAATGCCTTTAATGTAACACAAGGAGGATGGAAAATACTTTTAGTCTCAACAAAGGAATACACGCTTTCCGACCTTGACAGATTGTTCCACTTACCTGTATGTAGGTGAAATCTAATCTAATACATTGTTCATTTTACGCTGACTTTGGCACTCTATGAAATAAGAAGTCCTGCAAGAGAGTAAGAGTATTCTCCTGTAATTATTATTACAATTCCATTGCAACTGTTTTTTATGATGCTGTAAATGGCAGTTTTTCTTTTGCCGTACCAAAAATGTGCCAGCCACTTCATGCTAAGAACGACAAAAAATTCCCATTACAAAGAGCCAAAAGTTTGTATGATGTCTGTATGAGAATGAACGTAGGTATACACAGTTCAATATTTTTGGCTATTTCCATAACAGTGCCATAAAGTACAGACTTTGTTAGTTGAACTTGAGATTTTGTCCATGTAATAATATGAAAAATGTACTTGAACAATTTGAGCTATAAATATTTTGCAATCTTTTATTTTGTTTACTATCGGTTTAATGCTTTTTCTGTATTGTCGACTGCAGGATGTATATCCATTAGGATATGATATGTTGTAATTACCTAACTAATTTTAATATTTGTGACAAGCATTGTAGTCTTTGTAGTGAGCAGAAGAACATCCACCAGTAAGGTGCAAGAAGCATTTTAACTCAGACAAGAGTACAATAAATGGTGTCAAGAGCAGTTCTCTTGAAATCAGTCGTGTGTGAGATTTATGACTTTTGCTTTTCCACTTTCCTGTACACGACATGTCTATTTCCACCTAAAATTGCATCGTATTTGTACAACGAGCATTGTGAGATTCGTTGGTAATATTTACATTCGCAATTGTACATCTCTAGAGTGGTTGCTCTTTAGTTCACATTGTTGATAAGGAATGACAAATGGTAATACCGCGTGCATACACAATTTCTTATAATTTATTATAATGCTTTCATAAGATCAGATCGATTCACCTCAGGAAAGAATGCAACAGCGAAGACTCAAACAATCTCATGCATATTCTTATCATTTGTCGTTATTTATTCCCCACTCGATTGTACAATCAAAAAAACTCAATCATGAGAGAACGCAACGAAGAGACAATTAAACCATTTGGGACACAGGTCGAGCTTTACTTTTTTACCACTTGATTTCAGTTTTGATGATTTTTTTTTGCATAATTGCTAAAGTACAAGGTAACCGGTTAAGGTATCAATGCTAGTAACTGTCTATAAATACGTAAAAGTTGCACAACTCGCAATCAGTAGTCGAACGTGAAAGTGTTGTTCACATTTTTTTGGATCATCTATTCAGCTTACTGCAGATTCAGATATGGTATAGTGCAGTATACATTGTCAACTGCACAAACATGAAATTAGATAATGTCCTTGCCTTTCGACAATCTATTGTTGTCAGAATGGACACACAAAAAACTCATAAAGAACACCAAATTTACAGTGGCAACACTATTCACTCTGCTACATTCAATCAATAGTAATGAGCACTTATTTTTACGTGTACGTGCTACCAACACGCTTTCTGCAAGGCTATTAATTTCATCTCCACATTTCCACAGGTACACACCATACACCACTCATAATCTCATTTTCTAAACATTGTGGATATTTCAGCCAATTTGAACCAATGCCTTACTGTGGGTTATAGCAAAATCATGTATTCCCACTTTAATGTATAGCGTTTACCTTATTACCTACTTTTTAGTTGTTTTAAAGGTATATTTGAGTACAAAAGATAATATCGCCGATTGATTTCGTTGTCCGTGCATTGCCAATGAAAGTTGATGGAACGAACGGTGTTGGGCCTTTACTGAACAGTTCTAGGAACCTAAAAACAAGTGTAACATTTATACAACAATCTGGAGTATGAAAAAACTAATTATGCAATCACACAACTGAATACAATTACTGTTTTAATTATCTTTGCAACACTCACTTCCCAACACGGCCCCAAGTGGTAAGAGAAAGAGAAATGCTAAATCACAAATAGCAGTGGCGTCACTAGGTCGGTTCTGTTGTTGCTCTCCTCTGCCTAGTCAGGGGCCCAACCACTTTAGCTGTGTTTGAGGGATCTCTGGAAGGGCCCCCAGTTTTAAGTTTTAATGGTGCAAAGTTGGAAATTATTGTAAAAAACGCTACCTGTGGATTTTTTCCATTTCCCCCAGATTCCTATTTAGGCGATAGCTCAATATTTCAATAAGGATACAATTTGGAAATATTTACATTTAATTACAACATGTATTCAATTTTCACACGGTAAGTCGTTCCGTTGTTTTGTTCCTCATGGTCCATGATAAATCCTTACCGTTTCGAAAGGTGACTGTGGAGTGGAAAGCGAAGCCAATCCAATGATCATACTTGGTGCATGATAAATGGTGCACGATGACATCTAGTTTCCAAATGCATCTGGAATTTGTACACTGATTGTGAATCAATCAATTGAATGTCGTGTGGGTGTTGCGTAAACTTGTTCCAATGGTAACACCATAAGAATTATATCATTGTACCATAGAGACCTATATAATATCATTGTACTGAAAGATTGCACATAATATTGGTGCATGCATACGTGTACGGTTGTCGTGTCGTAGCCACGTTGACAATTTTCATCTAAGGCAACACAATTCATTCCATATTATATGTACATCTGCAATCTACAATTTATTTCGTCTACGTTGTTGTTTTGCTAATTATATCAGAGACATCGTTCATTCGTGGATGAAATCAATAGACAAATAAAAATCGATCCCATATCAGTTTCATACTTTGTAGTTTTGTGATATGAATCTCACCTGATCACCCCTCTCAAATAAAAGATTCTCAATATATATCGAACAGAATCCAAAATGTTTATTATAGCATCCGTTGATAATGTGTACAGTTTATCGACTTTCCATTTCGCAGTTCTCTCATCATTTTCATTCAAAGCAATATCGATTTTGGTAAGGATTATTATGATAGTCGAGATAAGTAGGGATAGGGTAGATGTAGGGCAAAGTCGTTAACATTTAATGGTCCCTTATTGACACTGACACTCAAATTCGTGCATAAAAAGCGTGCACGACTAAGAAATGATATGATGAGCCCAGTGATGCGATTTGAGATGAAAGCGACTGGATTCGTCAATAACATTGATAAGGATCCTGATACTCGAGCCACAAAAATCTTCTACATAATATTGCTATACATAAATAAATAAATAGAGATGTACATCATCTTGTCCTCTATACATATTTTTAAGTGTATATTTAAGTGCTTAGCCATACAAGAGCATGAATCCACCTTGTTCCTCTTAATTGGTCAAGACTAAAGCATCCGTTTCTGATTGCTGTCAACCTCTTCTTCAAGTACTTTTTTAAGAATGCGTTTCGAGCACCAGAAACCACATTAGAAGATAATGCCTATGCAGATGCACTACCTTCAGTATGTAGTTAATTATTGTTAGTGGTAATAATAGAGACGGTGTCGTCCTCCACCAGTTACTTACACAAGCGCGCAATAACAATATTCCATATACCTACAGTGTACTAAATACCAGGCAACTCTTCAAAACACAAATTAGAATATTATTATACAAATGGAGAGACTCTGGCATTACGACCTATTGTCATGTACAGTGATTAATTGCACATCGAGTCCTTGGTAATTCATTAGCGCATTCTATAATAAAAGTTAACATTCACATAATTGAGCAACAATTTCTAAATTCGTTAGAAGACAAATTATTATTTCAATTTCATTATAGAAAACAGTCAATATGAAGTTAAAATATCGTCGGAGCACATTCCTGTGTCCCTATGAATGACTGCATACACGATTTTTAAGTGGTAAAACAGCACAATGACTGTCTGTGCACTCAAATGAATTATTCTGAACATGGGACGACGACACGACACACACACACGGCATGGCACGGTGGTGGCTCAATTTCCATAGGTGTCAACCTAAAGGACACGGCAGGACAAACAATGGCCAGTCAGAATCAGAAAATGCACGAGTCAAATTGAACAGTGTAGAAAACGTCTGATTTGAATAGCTGAAGAGTAATAGCCAGTGTACACGAAGAAGATGATTCTACTCGCACACTCTTCTTATGTTCTGCTATGATAATCTTGTTCTGGTGCTGTAGAGTGCTGCATGAAGATGAAATCTTACTTAATTTGACTTCTTTTGACAATAGGACACACACATTTAGCTATTCTAATGCGCAATGGAAATTTACATATTTGTGCTCCCTTTCGAAAATGATCATGTTTTTGCCTTGGGTAACCATGTAGTTCATGATATCTGAACATGTAAATATGTGAACATTCTAAGTAGCATGGATGTGCAGTGTTCCTGATTTTGAGAACAGCAGCAGCATCTTATTCATCTTCGTCTTCTTCTTTTCCTTTCATATATCTCTCGGTTGTGAAATAGAATCTCTCTCTATGCAAGTAAATATATTGTGCACTGTCAATGACAGCTAATATTACTATACAGATAATGCATGTAAATGAGTACTACGTATATGTATATACAATGCACATTTAAATAGGTACGAATAGAATGAAATGTATAATATAATAATACAGTATTTGCATGTGAACACTGGTGTAGCTTTTTGCATTAAATAATAGATACACATTGTCATTGGGTCATTCATAAACCTAGTTATTCATCGGCGTGTGCAAGTTGTCAGTCAGGTCCAATTACTTTTACTCTTAAAGATTCACAGACGACCCTCAGATTCGACAGTTTTACTGAACTCAGGTATATTTATTATTAAATAACAGTATCATTCCATAATGAAAAATACATATGAATTTTAATGATTTTTTTTGGAGTACTTTATAATTGTAATCGGGACTTCCAATCAATTTCAACGAATATTATATTTGTTGTAAATGTAATGAACATTATCGAAGATTTACTTCCCACAAGTGCATCGTTTGATGTAGGGACTCGGTGAACCACTTCTTTTGGGCCGCATCTCGAAACACCATGCCCAGAGTCTTCAGGTCGAGGCCAAGGAGTCCATCCGCCTCCGGTTTAAGGTACTTTTCGATACGGCGCACTAGCTCAGCGTTATCATGCATTTTGAAGATATTCGGGTAGACGGAGAAGAGGAAACGAATGGTGAGCGCCTCCCGAACATTTTGTGTTGTCTGTGGACTGGAGTTCAGAATCATCACTTTCCCCATATGTTTCACCCAAAGGGGGAGGAGATACGGGAGTTGGGCCATGTACGAGGACCGGATCCACCCAGTCTCACTCAATCGACGTTTCACGGCATCGTAGCCTTGTGCATCGTAGACGAATACCTGAAAATAATTGAAAAGAACCCACTTAGTGTTTACGGAATAATTAGCCAAGTAAATTCAACATTGTCTAACTGCATTTCAACATATCAGCGCTATTTTCTTAATTGGCAGACGCGATACAATCAGTTACACTGCAATTACTCATTATTACATGAATTGTGTGCTTTTTCACTGGTTGCAAAATTCTTTCTATTAGTAACAACAGTTTATCTCTTCACAAGTGCACCAAATGCCGCATTTTGCAAAATATCCCTTATTAACACTTCATGCAGACGTGACTCTGTGTGTAACCATTTAAACAACGTTTTGCACACCCATCTAACAATTTAATAATAATAAATACGAACTCATTGTGATAAATACATAGTACTTCAAAGTAATGCCTAACTTTGTGCACCTGTCTACACACTGTGTTACTGTGTTTTCTTGATGGATGGCTGGCAGGCAGGCAGGCAGTACTTACGGCTACAATACTAAAGATACAGAGACTGCAACATTTTAGTCTCTCTCCTCTTATGTACTAACCTAAGTATGCATGTATTTCCTCTATGGGGCTATTGTTAACCTCGTAACATCTTGAATGGGCTATTTGTATTACAATACTCGTGCAGATATTCATCATTTTGTGCATTTCGTTGATACAGAGCACAAAGAGTGTGTAACAAAAACTATGTTGATCCATAAGTTAAGTAAAACGACTCTGAATTTCACAGTGAGTTGAACATGAACAATCTCCTATCACATCTCATCACAAATTTCAGTAAAGCAATTACTTTACTCCTTCGTTTATTGTCGTAGGGAGGCAGACAGATATAAATGCATCGTTCGCTCATGATTCTGTATACAAAATCAGGTCTGTGTTCTGCTGGGGTTCTTTAGCTCAGCAGCACTCTAACAACTTAACATTAATATGACATAATAGACGGTGTTTATTACAGTATTCATACATTTATTTCATTCTATTACGTACAAGTTGTCAATTTGAAGACGCCAATAGATAATTCATCCTGTGTGTAATATGTAGTCTACTGTAAGTATGAGTACATCTATAGGTATAGAATAATAGGAGGCACTATGAAAGTAAAATGGCTTGTTGAAATAATGGATACTCTTCTGTTATTCTTGGGCAATCACCTTTCTTTCAAAATCATTTCGACGACAACCCCACGTCACAACAATACAATACTTTTAGAACAACTGTTGAAGAATGAGAGTGTGTGCTGTGTCCACTTCCAGAATTTTACACTATATCTCATTTTCTACAATTTGCACATTTTTGCACTATGTCACAGTCAAATTTGAAATGCGCTACAAAACCATTTTGCAAGTTAAATGAGCTGTTTTATTATCTATGGAGCAACAGGGATTGTAAATGTGTGATCCAGAGGGTTTTATAATTATTGGTATTGAGTGCATTGATACAAAAGAACGTGGTGTAGGACTTGTTCTTCTTTAATTGTCATAGAAATGATGTAGCGCGCGGTAAATAATTATGTACACATAATAAATAAAGTAGCCACCACGTTGAACAGGTACAGCAGGTAAACGACTTTATCTGAAGAATCCCATAAAAATGCATGGTAAACAATAAATTAATGGCACAACAATTGCATCGGTAGATGAAATGGAAAAAATTAATGGATGTTATGCTCTGCATTATATTATGTGGTTGGAGATCTAATATTACAAGATGTTAATTATTAATACATTTCATTGGCACTTGATAAGCAGGACTAGTTTGTTGTTGAACTCATTTAACCGCACCTTTGGGTAATGTCACACCTTCACACACCGAGACAATAAGCAATTGTACGAGTAGAAGAAGGAGGAATTACCATTACGATTGCGACCATAGTTCATGGGAGCATGCACGTTCACGCACTTGTTCTTAGTTAGTGAGCAAACAAAGTAGAGACAAGTGCAATAAATTGCATTCAATGAGCAGAACAATATGAATATTTCTCAGTACATTATAATAGCGTGACTTGACATTACCCATGAAAATGTCCGTGTGCAAATGAACTCAATTGAACGCTACCCCTAATTAGTCATAGATAAATTAGCCTTTGACAGAACACAATTTCAATGGTGGAATGACAGGTTCCTTAAACCATAGTGAAAACCTTAAATTTGGTTGGACAGTTTTTTAATGGCAAATCTTTTGAAGAAAATAAATGCTCATCAAACAAAGAAGACGGAAGCTTGACCATATATGTCGTATGTATAGACAGACTGAGATTAGACGGATTTATATGCATATAAGCCACAAAATAAAGAGTTAGTGTTGTTCCGGTACAGGATTCCATGGATAACAGACACGGCAATTTTATTTCACAGGGTGAGACAGCAATTCAAATTGACAGTGAACTATTATTGTGTTTGTAACAAATACTAATGACACTTAAATCTTTAGTATGATTTCGTAGCTTTGATTATTCCGACTTTCATGGACAGTAAAGAATAAACTATAGAAATTTCTGTATTAAGAGCTATAATAAGTTCTCGATGACCTTGACTTTATCATCTATAATGCAAATTTGAACAAATTTTTTGTTGAACTTGCTGCATTTCAAGCAGAACAATACTGCAGCCTTGTGAATTTGAATGAATGTTGTGAAATGCTGTGCAATAAAACACATACGCAGACTAAAGATCGTACCGTACCATCGCACTGCTAGATATTTCATCTAAAGATATCTGTGGTATTATTAGGATTTTGTTACTTATCTTCAAGTCATTTCTGTTTTTAATGTAAGATTGCCACATATCATCTCGACACTATGATTTTAAGTATATTGCTTTTATATTTCAGTATATTATTTGCCACATTAAGTTGAAGCGGAAATCATTTACAGATATTATTCAGACTTTTTTAATCATACAAATATTTGCATATCAATCAATTTCAGATCTATCAAATTGAAATATTGAATTAATCCTTTTGAATATTCATCCCATGCAAGTGAGTCAGTGATCCTTATTTAGTAAGTAAATACATCAGCCTATCTGCATAGAAGAATGAGGTGGCAGAAATGATTTTTACCATTTTCCACTTGACTTTATTGCATGTACACGCATTTCAACTTCAACAGTTTAACAGAAACATTCGCCCATAATCATAAATGTAAATACCTGTCCACTTTGTGAAGTTTTTCTGAACATAAACTGAGAACAATTAGTGGACCAGTACAAATATCTTTTACGAGGGTCGAATAGGATAAAAATCATAAATACAAATCTAATAACTATGTGTAAACGTTTCGTATGCCTACTTCAATAGTACAACGCCTGAAGAGTAACGAAAAAATAAGGTGTAGGCGAAATAAAAAAGCAGTCGTAGCAACTAGAGGAAAATCGGGTTGTACTTCCCCACCATTCCACTAAGGTGATGTTGGAAAAGATTCCGGTCACGTTCCTCCCTTGAATTAAGTATCCAGCCAGATAAAGAGAGAGAGAGAGAGAGAGCAATGTCACATACCAAATAAGACTCATCAACCAGGAAAGAATAAACATCTCATATCACATGCTATGTCATCTCTACAATTTTGACTTTGACACGACAATTTGAGGCTACCCAAACGATTCCAACATCAGTTATTTAATCCAAACATGTGTAGTCGACAGTTGAATGGAAGGCCCCTGTGCTTCGTGCACGCTGTGCATCTTTTCATGTAATCAAGCGCTTGTCTATTAATATATCATTTTATAATCTACAGCGCTATGCATTCATAATGTGATACGTCTGTTGCTCTGCACGTTCGCTTCCCGACCAATAAATCTACGTGTCTTATCATTTATAAATTACACAATCACATTTGCTATATGTTGACACCGTAAGCCGAGTAGGTTGTTACTACGAGGCTCTCTACCTTTTCAAATTAATCCCACACAGCCTGCTACGTGCATAGCACCAGCTTCATCTTAATTTCAATATCGAATTACAACCATTCAGAGACTGTTAAGTAGAAGACTACAATACAGATTTCATTGTTTTACTATACATAATGTGATGATGGTAATGATGCACATTTTAGGAACTTATCTGCAACTTCTGATGAAGCCAGAAGAATCTGACACAAGAACAACGAAAAAACAGTCGGGTGTGGTTGCCTTGTGATGATAATATGTCCTATCCAACTGATATGCAAATTGGAGAGAACAATTACTTTGTGAACAAGCGAAACTGCAAGTGTAACGTGTAGCAAGTAAAACTTCGCGTACCTATGCAAGCACTTATCCGCAGGGAATTTGTCTGTGTGCTACTAACATTTGGTTCTTTGCCGCCGACCACATTGTACATACATAGTAGTAGTCTTGTGTAAAACCAAATGCAGGCATTAAAAGGGGTAAAAGTCATATTATCTTTATATCTATAGCTATAGTGAGCTACCTGTATGTTATTATGAAGCTCCCTCAATATATTTTCTACAAGCAGATACATAAAAACTACATGTGTCCGCACTCAAACGCATGCATTTCGCTCAGGCTTGTGAATTGTGCATGCATTTTTAAACAAAGTAAATTCCTATACGCACGGTACAGCACAAAGACTTCATAGGTAGAAGTATAGGTACAAAAGCCATTGTGCGTTTTATTGTGGTGGGTACACATTGAATTAAAGTACAGGGTGACGTGGGGTGTCGCTTCGGTATCCACTGAACACATATTTTAGAACAACTAAAGGGATGAACACGGATGACCTTGTTTAAGATTCTTTTAACAAAAAAACTTTGTACAATGCGCACCCGGGATATATTGTATCGGTCATGATTGAGTTAAATGTGTGTTGATTTCAATTGATGTGGTATTGGTCATGGGTGCACAAGAAAGTAAAGATAAGTAAATATATTTGTAGTGATTTACCACTGCTGATACAAGTACTTATGCTAATCTACTTGTAGGTGGTACTTTATAATATTACAAAGAGTATTCAATGGAGAAAGGAATCAGAAAATTTGGGTCACCCTGCACATGCTAGACAAAAACCTCTTTACACGGTTTCTTCAAAAGTGCAAATATGGTAATGAGAAACATCTAAAAGCCTAAAATGATTTTTTTCTGCAGGGTACAATGGAATTATGGCACCACATTAAAAGATAACAGCTATATTTCACTCTCCAAGAAACAAACGAACGTGTAATATATTTTAAGTAGGTACATCCTTTTTGTTCAGTATAAAGTTAAGAATATATATAGTAATATATGTAGCCACATATATTTTATTATATATATATTATTATTTCTCATACCAACTATTTATTTCATATTTTCTCTTTAATCCTAAATCCCAAGCCCAATTCAAAGTATTAAGTATAATAATATTATACATAATATATATAAATACATCATCAAGTTCAAGTGGTTGTTCGGTCAATACTAGTAAATGTGTATTTAATTACAATGTTATAACAAATTAATATTTAAGTAAATACATTTCTAAATAGGTAACTCATCAATAATAGTGGAAATCTCCACATTTAAAGGGAAGTCGAGGTACTCTTTGCAGCAGATGCGCATTTGTAGCAGCTATAAGAGTGGTAGTCCTCACATTATATTATGAGATATATGATATTTTTCACAGAAACATGAGACTCTAAAACAATTTATTTCACATCTCAAACAAATAACTCAAAGGATGCTCTCTCACGCAATATGTAACAAGTAACATTTTCTCTGTAATAAATAATATTACGACTCTTGCAGTCGCCAGTAATTTGTACTAGTTATCTGGTCTGACGCCACAACCATAATTCAAACAATTAGTTTTGCAAGTATGCTTTTTGGTCAACGCATTTGGTGAAGCCCATGAATTAAGCTAATGCTTTATTTATTCATTAAAAAATAAAATGGTGGTTTATACCGATGCTAGCCATGCAGTCATTTTTTAATTTGATATTAATTCAGTCAAACTCAGAAATCTTAAGTTTTTTGTATGGCATATCACACGATTTCAAATATAGAGTGCAATATCTAATGTGGAGTTTCCGATTTTAGACGGGTTCTGCATTTAATTGTTTTATCAGCTCCATGTATAAATGTTATTTATCTGCATTTAAACCAAATTTATTAAAAATTGCGAAAAATTGTACTGCAGGGGATCTGTTTTGGGAACGTAGACCGGGGGTCACCCGATGTCCACCTCAGGGAGAATGGGGTCTAGCTACAATGGAATTTTTCGTCCATGTATTAACCTATCCCGTGTTAATAGTATAATGGTGATAAATATTAATTCTACTACTCATAAAGTTTACGTCTGATTCATCCTAATATCTGTAATGCTTCAAAATTATTTTACTTCACAATTCTTGATGCAGTATAAGCACAATTTCCCAAAATTCCTAATCAAAACCTTGATTTTCCATCTGGAAAACATTACTCGGTATCTCGTATCTACAAAAATATTCATTCAACTATATTCTTTGAAGGATTTTAATTAATTAATATTTACCTATTTGAAACCCAATCTAAGGCACAACAAATGACATTAGATTTTGCATACGAAAACGACACTTATAGGACTATTTTCATTATAAACTGTCAACAAATGCTAATAATTTAAAATCCATTCAGTGGACACCAAACAAAAGATTTTCAGAGGATTTGACAGAAGAAGTGCATCTAAATGGCACACTTTCCTTCTTTCATTCACTTTTCCATCAGTCTTTGGCTTTGAATTTCCTAAATCATGCATGCGTTTCAAGTAGCCCAGTAGAGTACACCTGTGCAACATTGAACAGGAATTATATCGGGTCTCAATACAAAGAGTCAACTCTAACAATGGGTGGATGAGATGTGGTTGAGCAATCTCGAAGATGGCAATACAATAATTCATTATGTTCATGGAGCAAACATCTTCTCTATGCTTCAGTGATGGTAGTCGACAAACATTTCATCAAAAGCTTCAAATGATAATACATATGAGCTGATTCTTCACGTGCAATCGAAAAGGAAATGAAATTGCAATTAGCCGCTGGTAGGAACACAAACTAAAGTTGGAGCTAAAAGTGTCCGGAATAGCAAAATGTTATCACAACAGGAACTAAACCAATTTCCGGGTCTCACTTAATATTAAAATCCAAAAATTCATTATTGCTCATCCCTTTAGATAAAATTGATGCTTTTCAAAGTGTTGTATAATATAACATGTATAATGCAAACTTTTGTTTACATCCGATCATCTGACAAAGTTCTACATCTGTAATGAAGCTCGGATAGGGTTTAGTTTTCGTCATTCCATCACAAATTATAAACCTCTAACTCCATAGTGTCAATGCTTCAGTTTCAATGTATCTAACCACCACATCAACGACGCATTGCTTAAGCTTAAAAATCAAATTAAAATAATGAAATTTGAAAGCAGGTTTAAATTTGCCTAGTAGTGCAGCGCGTAAACTATGCAATGCATGAACATTATACATATTAATGTTCTTAAATGTAAGGTTGAAGCTAACTTTAAAATTTATATGAATATGGTGAGGAATAGCCCACAATTTAAAAGTCTCTTCAAGTGTTTATTGCGAATGGGCATCACAAGACATTTAGTTTGGGGAGCATTCGTTCATTATTTGCATTCGGTGTGGGCAAGTTTGCGCGCTCGTATGCGTGTATATCAGAGGTACTTACTGTGAATCACTAAAATGCATTTCTTTCCGTGTATTTACCTTTATTTCATGATGCACTTTTACTTCTTCATCTGTGCTGTACCAATCCCCTCCATATGTATGTACCATTGGTATACAAACACTTGATGTTTGTTGCCCTTCAATAATCTACTTTTTTAGTGCCCACGCAGAGCAAAAACAATGCTAGCCCAGGTTTCATGTGGACTTCAAAGCAAAAATTACCAATATGCAAATACACATTATTATTCTGTCTTTCTTTCTTTCACTCAGCGTTCATTTCCGCGTACACATCTTTAATTGAGTTTTTAATTAAACACAACTTCAAAACCCCTCTGACTAATTGAGAGATACAAAAAAATAATGACTGCTCAATCCAACGAATACAACAAACGAAAGAACACATGTTAAAAAACAATGAAATCGCTCTCAACCTTAATATACTTTTATATGTATACCAAAACATGGACTAGTCCGCCTTATACTTGTCTTTATGTGTCTACCTACCGACTACTTGAGTGAATACAAATTGTATGATACAATTATCCTTTGCAACTAGTTTATTAGAGTAGGTACTGTCTTCTATGCATTGTATTGTCACAAAAGCAAAAAAAGGTGTGTATACACATGAATAGATTGAAATGCACATTTGACTTTGCGTTTTCTTCTTTTATCGTTCACCATGAGCGATCTGAAGGAGGAGAGTGAGAGTAGACGTGAACAGTTTCTATTTCTGGAATAGTTTCTTTTGCTTTAACTTGTTTCGTTTGTCAGTGAGAATGTATATACTGACAATCAGCTTTGTGAGAAAACCTCTTCTCACATATGCAATGCAAACCCTTTCACAGACATTTAAAGAAGTCCTGAACACAGCAGAAGATTTATTTAACATTCGGGCCCTATACAAGTGTTCACCTGATTCTTGCTATGTACATCTTTTTTAACAAAACCGGAGTCAGCATTCAACATGCGTTACCGTGGATCAGCGAGGTAATGAATTCGTATGTTCATGTATTTAGTACTACATTTTCTAGTGCTTCTCCCAGCGATCCAGCGATCCTCTAATCCCGTATGAAAACGGGAATATTCTGTCATAATAGTTATTTCGACCTTTTTAGTTTGTTCATGCTTATATTATTGTACATACATAGGTACAGCTATTGCATACTGCGTGCGGCCATATGCATGCGTGTAATGCATTCATGCAGGTTTTTAGAGCCGCAGACTCATTCATAATTTATTCAATTTGTAATTGACGAATTTAACGGTCGTATGATTACACGACACATTAACTTTAAAAGCTATACTAAGTAATGGCTTTTACAACCCCTGCCAAGGTTTTTTTCTTGTATCGCGTGGATGCGTACATCTGGGTAGCACCTAATATTTTTGTTCAATTACTGAGTAAACACTTCAAAACACAAATCCTTATAAAAGCTGCATATTTATTCGATAGGGAACGTTTGGTATATTTATAAATGAACGGTTTAGCGAAACCGACGGATTCGCAAAGTGTGTGCACATTATGCAATTTCTCCAAAGAAGAATTTAACCAAACCCCAACATTCGTGTTCGAATTGTATCAGTGTCTTCTTCATTCACTTCTAATGCTTAAAGAATTGCGTAGAGTGATTATGTCGTCTTTTGTACTCGTCTGTTTTAATTTCTTAAAATTATTATAATTATACGTCATCATAACAAAGCTGAATTCTTCAGAGGGGTGCAATGGACTGTAAAGTGTTTTATTATTTTACAAACAATGGAAGAAGGTATTTGATTGTACTACAGTGAGCAGTGTTCCGAATTTACCACCCAGGCCCTGTCTTTACCACCAACCTGGTAAAAATGGTAGTAAAAACTGAGAGAACAGTATAATTAAAGAGATAATAATTTGAATT